>JAJJMA010036912.1:0-33050 GCA_023529015.1 Papaver nudicaule
AATTAGTATTCTTCAAGTCTCTTTTCAAAGATTCGACAGGTCTCTCAAAGTCAGATTATGAGGACTGCAAAATCATCATCAAGAATCATTGATCGAGTTTCTTAACTTGGGTGGAGGCATGGGAGCACCCTAATCCGAATCATCCTCTACAATTGTTGAAGAAGCATTGCCAGATTCACATGTTCTTCCTCTTCTTGAGTACATCTTCAAGGTTGGAGGTGCATTTTTACCTTCTTGTCCAGTAGTAGAAGCATTGTTGTTCACCTGTGAGTGTGCACTCTGAATGTTGATTTTGCACTGATCAAAGTTCAACGTCTCGTTGCCTTTAGACTGAGTTCCTGCAGGTCCCACTGAAACTGCCAGATCTTTGATTTTCAACTCCTTTTCTCTTTAGTGTGGGAGCAGTTTACCAGAACTCTAGGATTTCCATTGACCATTGAAACCTGCAAGGACTTGTTACCATCTTGGTTTCTTAGGAAAAGCATGATTTTGTCAATATACTCCTTGAGGAAAAACCAGGTAGATCTCTTAAACTTGGGTCTTACAAGTAAGCGAGCTCTGGATGTTGTGCCAACTGGGTGTTTGAAGAGTGTGGGTTAGGTGGAATTCGGTTGTAGTTGACCCTGTTAGAAAGCCCATCAACAGAAGGCTGGGGGGTTTAAATAATTTTTATTCAACCCTATCTTGGATACAGGCACCCTAGAGAGAATTGATTCCTTAGCAAATAACTTATCAATTTGCTTGTCCCTCTGCTTTATTTATCTTTGTATATGATTCAGATAAGTCATAGGAGCCATATTGACCTCCTTGTCAATAATCTGTAGACCAATTGGTGTAGTTCCAACTTGAGGATCAGGAGTAGTTTTCATGGGAATCCTTTTATAGTCCGACCTACCAACATGGCCTTCAACTTGAACTCCTTTCCCTTTTACTGAAACCAAATGTGCACTTGGTGTAGCACTAGCACTTGTAAGCACATTATGGTTGAAATCCCACCAAAGATTTTCCTCAAGGATATGCCAGTCCCAAGCCTTGGGGTGACATCATGGATGGTAGTATGGCCGATGGACTCATTTTGGATAGGCTGAGCAAGAGACAACTGTAAGGCATACCTACTGATCAATCTCCTCGTTGCACTACCAAGTCTATCAAATGGATAGTACGGAAAAAACTGCCTCATTCTCCCTAATTCAGAAGTACAGTCGTTATCAGTGTGATTGAGCAACACACGACGAAAACAAATGCTGGTACGTTTTGGTAGACATACTGTACCCACACTGGCTTCCCCTCAATTTCCACATAGAATCCAGGCATTACCGGAGTGTTAAGGTTCATCTGGATTCTGACTTCAATAGGTTTCCGATTAAGCTTAAACTCAAGTCTGATACCAGTGTGTGAAGCCTCAATAACACTTTTAAGGTATTCCACATTTAAGCGAGGGTTTGGGGGTGACAGAATTTGGAACCAAAAATTACTACTAATGAAACATGTAGATGGGAATTTGATAAACAAATCCCAGTCCTCAACAAGATAGAGATTACCATTGTGGATCCAGTTTTGCTATGCTATAATGAAGTGCTTGTGTTCAAGGTTAGAGAGAGTTACCTGAAAAATTCATGGTTGATTGGTAGGGTTCACCAGAAAGACTCTCACTGTGCTCCAGATGTTTGACGGTATTTTGTGGAGGTTGAGATTTACTGCAGTTGGAAACAAACTTTAACTGACACGCTTTGATTGGTTTGTTGATTGAGGAAAGTTTCCATGTTATCAAGTTGGTTGATGACCGAGTTTTGGATCGGAGAACCTTGAATGTTAATGAACGGATATGAATTCCAATACTTACACTCAACTGGATTTTTGTGAGAATTAAAATTCTTTGAATTGGTATAAAAAGGGGTTGTCGAGTGATATTTCCCTCTTCATTTACCATAGTTTCAACGCTTAAGTTTTGTCGAGGGGAATAAATGAGGAAAATAGTGAAAAAATTGACAGTCAGAGGACTTGAATATTAAGGGAGAGTAATTGGTTTTCTCTCGAGAATGGAGTCTAATACTCGAGATGGTTGAAAAGCCAGTATGCGCAATTGATAGAAACCGTGCAAATAGAGAATTTACTGCAGTTGAAAAAGCATGGTACTGAAATACAACCAACTTTTCGTTTGGGCTCGTGAGTTTTATGGTAAGATATGGACGATCTCAAAAATAATATCCAAATATAATAACCGGAGTTAGGATCACAAGTGATCAGTCCAAACGCAAGAAAAGTCTTGGTAAATCCCTTGGATGGATTATGGACCAATTCGACGGTTATGAATAACGTACTTCTTGTGTTTGCTTTAATTATATAATCAGAGATATAATGCGGAAAGTAAAGTACACATGACACCATAGATTTTTTTTAACGAGGAAACTACGACCTGTAGAAAAACCTCGGGACCTCGTCCAGTTTGAACACCGCACAATACTAACTGTTTACAAAAACTAGCCTACTATCATACTTCGGTCTGGGATGTAGCAGAGACCAACTCCAACCCTCCAAATGAATTGGCTACTGTCGCACTCCTTATGTCACTAGATCCCCCACAGATCGGCACGCACTTGATTCCCCTAACTGACCTCCTTTACAAGCCTAGGAGTTGCTTTAACTGTTGTTAAAGGCTTATGTCAACAATTCCGGCTTTGCAACCTCAATTATCAACTGTATGTTTCAAACTGTCCTCCTCAGTTTAACATACGTAAAGTGACTTCCTTCAGATTACTCCAGGTCTTACGAAAATCTATTTACAAGCGCGGGCTGACAAGTAAAACCAAGTAAACTATGCCCAACTTGTCTCTACCTCATCTGTGAAAAGAATCACTTAAGAAACTTATACAACTCGATCTAACTAGGTCTTACAACACCGTGTGCAGACGTACGTTGCTACAGTAAAACCTTGTGTGTAACATATCAGTTCTTGAATGGCCTTGTTGCAGAAGAGAAGAACCATAGAATAAACAAGAACGTGATCAGGTTACCAATTTACAGCTTACTCAGATAACAACCACAAAGGTACGATATCACCTACCTGTGCTTCCCAACTCTCAAGAGAAGTCTTTATAGTCTTTATAGACTACCACAACAAGCTTACACCGAAGTGCAAAGAGTTTACGATCAATTCCATAGAAAACTTCACGTATACTTGATGCTTGTGGTTTTCACTCTTTAACCCTCTATTTATATCTCTCAATAAGATAGGTTGCTTTGAGATAAAGCAATAGATTACTTGTGCTACAAGTTAGCAAGTGCCCGTGTAAACGAACCCGTTACTTGGCTTGCACACAAAGAAACCCTAGGTTAATCTCATTTGGAAATCTTTTATCATTTATCTGCCAAGTGGTTTGTTACCTCTTAACCACTTCAAGATAGAAATCCAATGGCCTTGAGAACACCTTTATCTTATTGACTCATTGAGATTCGTTAGATAGACCACAAAAGATATTCTGACAAGAATACGATCTCAATCATTATTAGTATCTCTACTAAAGTAGCCGACTATTTCGAAAGATAGAATAAGTAGAATATAAGAATTTCCATAAAAGTCATAACTTCTACTAACCTATTGTCGATGAAGAATAATTGATGTCTTCTTTGTTTTCACAGTCTTCGTCTTCAAGGTCTCTAATACTTTGTCTATATCCCAATTCCGAAATCTAAACTCTAGTAGGCTAAATCAAGAATTGTGTTTTGACACCTAAAACTGACAACTAGCTTGACATACCAACGCTAGTGGGTTTGACCGGACAATGCCCTAACATACATAACCATGAGTTATGTTAGTATATGTTCCCATTATACTAAGGTTACAAGATGCATGAGATATATTCGATACACTTTCCAGTGCAATGGTTTGCTTGCAAATCACATGTAGGAAAATGGATGAATCTAAAGGAGTAATCTTGAGCAAGAGTCCATAGATTATAGTTGAGGGGGTAATAACTCGTTTAAGTATTGGCCCAGCCCAGAACTTCCAGCGGATTCAGTTAAACCCTAATCTGAGCGACGGCGGTTCACAAACCGGCTTGTGAACAGTGCCACCGAAAATTTCTTCTGTGTCTTAAAACGTTAATTTGTACACGTACATGTACGTGAACACCAGATTCAATGTATTTGGCCTGAATTCAGACGGACGGTTCACGAACCGTCCACGTGGATTTTCTGCGGGAATTTCACACTGGTTAAACAACTAACTACTTTATCTCTTAGTTGGACTTGTGCTTATCAGAATATATTATGTGGTCCATCTAACGAATCTCAATGAGTCAATAAGATAAAGAATATCTTTGGTCTGTTGGTTATCTATCTTGAAGTGATTTTGAGCTAACAAATCACTTGACAGATGTTTTTACCTGGAAAAACAAGTGTACCGTCTCTGGGTACTTTCGTAGTGCTCGGAGATCAAAGTCGAACAAGGCAAGCCTAAACCAAGGATGGTCGTTCCCACCTTGTTTCGGTCACAGAGAGGATAGAGGTTGGTCTAGGGAGGGAAACAGCGAAGAAACTTGAGATCAGGTTGAGGTTGTGTTTTGGGTGTAAGAGTTCAAGATCTCCGTCGTGAAGTCGACTGGAAATCTCCAAGGCTAGAACGTATTTTGATTCTCAGGTGTTTTCTCTGAGGCTCTTGGTTGTTTCTGTGTGTTCTGAACGTTTCTGATGTTCGTAATGTTCTGCCTTGGAAGATAGAGGAAGCCTCTATTTATAGTTTGAACTCACCCTGATCTCTCGACAGAGAAGGTGGACGTCGTGGAAGAGTGGAGGAGTGGGGGACATGCGTTGGTTACCGTAACTGCCTGAGTTGTGTGGAACATGCCCACTCGCACCCTCTTCTCGTAACTGTCCATCATCTCCATCAGTTTCTTTCAACTGCCGTAGACCGCCAGACCAATACCCCTAAAGTTATCCCCCCGTGTGATGTTTTGATGTCTCGAGCGAGTGATACGCGGATGTTGCGTAGTTGAGTTGAGTAGAGTAGGGTTGTACGACTGATTGTCGTGACCAACATGATGTAGTGTCTCCTGGACACAAGTATAGGAGTGGCCTTGGTCTTTGGCCAAGGCCATAAGCGTGATGGTGCTTTGGCGCTAGTCAAAGACCAAGGCCAAATTGAAAATGCACCTTTGGCGCTGGTGATGGTGGCGCCATGATTCATGGCGCCACGGCCTTGGACTTTGGCCAAGGCCAAATTAAGAATACGCGTGATGGTGGCGCCATGATTCATGGCGCCACGGCCTTGGCCTTTGGCCAAGGCCATCCTGTTTGCGGCCATGCTCTTTGTAGGTTTGTGACGTTTCACGCCATGGCCTTGGCTTCTTGGCCAATGCTGGTCTTTGTGAATCCATGGTGGCTCATGGCTTGTGGTGCCATGCTATGTGGCATTTATGGTTTCGGCGTCTGGCCAAGGTCGACTTTGGGGCAGCCTGTGCCTTAGCCGCGATGTGAGTGCCTGTGCTACAACACATCTGAGGTCATGGCATGTTTATCCATGGTATGCTAGACCTTCCTGAACTTGGGATTAGGTCTGCTTAGGCCTATTTAGGCTGGTGTATGCTTCTCAGAGAGCTCTGGACCGGCCTGGAGCTCCAATATTCCTGAGGTTTGCACCGAGACTCGTATGTTGAGTCGTATTTAAGAGGAAATCCATGAGGACACGTCTCTGTTGATTCTTCACCGTGTACCATCAAGCGAGGTCCGGCTCTGAGCTGATCAATGGGTTTAATATGTTGGTGAGATCATTAGTGTTGCCCTATGATATTACCCTCCCCACCGGAGTTATAAGAGAGAGCTCATAGAGAGTTTGTTCGGCTCATGGAATGGGTTGCATTCTGAGCTATAGAGATGAGCCTGAATAGGCGATTGCCTTGAATAAGACATGGTTTCGAGAGTGTTTTGACAATCTTGTCCCTCTCTCATTTTTCACCATCTACAGCAGATAAATGATAAAAGATTTCCAATTGAGTAACGGGTTCGTTTACACGGGCACTTGCTAACTTGTAGGTTAAGAAACTAGTCGTTTTATCTCAAAGCAACCTATCTTATTGAGTGCTATAAATAGAGGGTTAAAGAACGAAAACCACAAGCATCAAGCATACGTGAAGTTTCTCTGTGGAATTGATCGTAAACTCTTTGCACTTCGGTGTAAGATTGTTGTGGTATAGTTATCCTCTATTAGGTAGCAGTTCCTCTGTGGGATTTACCTAATGACTTCTCTTGAGAGTTTGGAAGCAAAGGTAGGCGATAACATACCTTTGTGGTTGTTATTAGATTAACCTATAACCTTGGTAACCTGATCACGTTCTTGTTTATTCCATATTCCTTCTCTTCTGCAATAGGGCTATTTAAGAAATACTACGTTACATACAAGGTTAAAGGAATCAACGTACGGCTGCACTCGGTGTTGTAAGACCTAGTTAACTCCAGTTGTATAAGTTTCTTAAGTGATTCTTTTTACAACTGAGGTGAAGACTAGTTGGGCATATAGTTTACTCGGTTTACTTGTCAGCCCCCGCTTGTAAGTAGATTTCCGTATGACCTGGAGTAATCCGAAGGAAGTCACTTTACGTATGTTAAACTGAAGAGGACAATTCGAAACATACAGTCAGTAATTAAGGTTACAAAGCCGGTATTGTTGACATAAGCCTGTAACAGCGATTAAAGCAACTCCTAGGCCTGTAAAGGACGTCATCTAGGGGAATCAAGTGTGTGACGATATGTGGAGGATCTAGAGACGTAAGGAGTGCGACAATAGCCAATTCGCTTGGAGGGCTGGAGTTGGTCTCTGCTACATCCCATACCGAAGTCTTATAATAGGCTAGTGTTTGTAAACAGTTTGTACTGTGCGGTGTTCAATCTGGACGAGGTCCCAAGGTTTTTCTATATGTCGTAGTTTCCTCGTTAAAAAAATCTCTGGTGTCTTGTGTGCTTTACTTTCTGCATTATATTCTCTGATTATATATTAAAGCAAACACAAAAAGTATGTTATTCATAACCGTCGAGTTGGCCGATAATCCATCCAAGGGATTTGCCAAGACTTGTCTTGAGTTGGACTGATCACTTGTGATCCTACTCCGGTTATCTGATTTGGATATTGATTTTTGAGATCGTCCATATATTACCATAAGACTCACGAGCCCAAACGAAAAGTTGGTAGTATTTCGTTACCCCCTGCTTTTTCAGAATCTTTCCATCAACACAGTCTTCGTACACTTACTTGTTGTTTTAAAGAGAAGGAGGAACAATAAATAAAAAAATCCTTTATAGAAATTGAGTGAGCCATAAATCAATGGATAAACCTCATGTGCCAAAGTACAATGTCATCAAAATTTCAGCACTCAAGGAATGGCTTTGATTTTGTGCCATGATTAAATAAAACACATTATTATTTAATGCCATTTCGAAAGTAGCCACCAGTCGCCGTCGTTGTCTTCTTGCATCAAAGTTTTGCATTTGCCATTGTTGAAATTCACCACATAACCTCTTTGTACAAGTTGCCCTATACTCGTGTTACTTTTGATGATACAAGAATAACTCGTTTTCCTTATGCTTTATGTGGTTTTCCATCTCCTAGCTAGTTTTACATGAGAATTTATATTTTCATTCAAACTAACAAAGCATCTTTTGTCATGTGGTTCCTACAACCACTATCCAAGTACCAAATTTCGGATGATTCGAGTGTTTCCCTTTTTTCTTTTTTGTATTTCTTAGTGTGAAATATATCATGAAAAAATCAACTTTCTGAAGTGTTATCCTTTTCAGAGTAGTTGACTTCATGGTTTAGTTTCTTGCACTTGGTGCATTTAAATCTATAATTTTCACTTTCATAGCAAAACTTCAAATGTTACAGTAAGATTTGGAACTGTCGCACCTTGAACTGTTGTGAAAGTTACTTCCCTCTGGTCCACGGTAATATTTTCTCCACAGCTGATATTTTATTCCTGGTAAAGTGAATAATGTTTTTCTTATGAGATCGATATCCTTCGTCACAGTTGTTGTTGTCTTCGATATGTAGTTTCTATTAGAGTATGCTATGTTAACCCGTTAAACGTTGGTATGTCAAGTTTAGTTGTAATAATTTAAATGTCAAAGCTCGTTCACTTGAACACGTTTACTAAAGTCATACTTCATTAGGTTAGACTTAGGATTTTAAAGATAATTAGAATGATCTAGAAGATTAGCTAAAGATTTGAAGAAGATTAAAGAACAACGTACATATTATCCTTCATAAGGTTAGTCATCTAGACAATACGATTCCAACTTGTATTCTTCTCCGAGCTGAAAAGATATACTTAACTTAATGTTTGTGATAATTAGGTTTCTAGTTCATCGCGTCTGAGGTAGAGACGAGTTAGGCATCCCTAATTCATAAAGAGGTTTTCGTATAACCTTGACCATATCTAAAGGAAGTCATTTTTCAAGTGTTAATCTGTTTGGAGGACAGATCGAATACTTAAGCTTTGTCAGCGGCTAAAAAAACTCGCCTGTAAATGACGTCACCTAGGGGAATCAAGTGCATAGGGTCTTGCGAGATCCAAGAGAAATAAGGAGTGTTTGTAGCGGCTTAATATTGTGCGGTGTTCAAACTGGACGAGGTCCCGAGATTTTTCTGCTAGATTGCAGTTTTCTCGTTAACAAAACATCTAGTGTCTTGCTTTACTTTACTTTACTTTCTGCATAATAATTCTCTGATTTATTATAATAAAGTAAATGCAAGTTGTACGTTATTATTCACCTGCAGTTAAACCTTAATCATGCAAAAGGATTCACAAAGACTTGTCTTTGTTGGAATTAGTCTTTACGACTCAACTTAGGTTAAGACTTGGATATTGATTTTTTAGATCTTCTAAATTCTTCCATAGTTCACGAACTAAAAAGTTGTGGTGTATTTGGGTACCCCCGCTTTTTCAAAAATATTTGTTTATTGTCCACTCTGTTATAAATCTATCCTTAGATTTCCACATATAAAATTAAGCTTGTATACCAAACCATTTGTCTATTTCTGTAAATGATTTTATCACATTCAACATCCTTAAGTTGATTTTGGATACTAGAGATGTTATTATCAATATCACCAAATTTAACCTTATTCCACTGGGATAGCCTTAACATTTTTTTGCCTTAGTTCTAGTTGATGTGCAGGAGAACCTATAACTTGAATACCCCAAGCCATTATAAGTTGATTGTTGAAGTTGCCATGTTTCGTCCAAGACCCAAAAAAAAATGGCATCCAAAGAGTTCTAACAGTTGGATCAGTAACTAAAAGCAGTGGACAATAATCAGAACCAAGTTGAAAATGCAAAAACCAATCATTGTTACCTAGCACCATGTATATTCTAGCTTATTCTAGTACCAATAGCATTTTTATTGCTAGTCCACGTGTAATTTCTTCCTTCAAAACCTACATCCATAGTCCACAAGTATCAATCTTTTCATGTACCCACCTATCAACGGTACTATGAGAGGGATAAATAGAGTCAATGAAAGTTTAAATCACCTAGAATAATCCATCAATATTAGTAACTTAATATGGTGAGCCATATATGAATATTAATGACACCCCAGGCTTAGCAAAGTGTAACTTAATCAAAACATGAATCATGTTATTAAAAGTAGTAGAAACATCACACACAATACCATCATTCCACATAAGAATCAAACTACCTGCAACAAATTTGGCAGGTTATATCTCATTGAGTAAACCTGACTTGTTGAATTTGAAAACTGTGGGATAGTTCACTTAAATCAGCAAAAGTTACAGACGTAACAGTAGGCTATGAAGCCAAAATTTTTTAAAGAAAAAAAAACGAAAATTTGGTAGAGATGGAACTGATCATGATGGCTTGAACCGGTGAGTCAACAAAAAACTGAGAAGGAGATCAAGGGATAAAGCAACCACAAATGTCAAATGACTTTGAATATCTTCAATTGAGAAGGAGATGACACCATTGTTGAATGCCAACACTACTGTGACCGAACCCAAAAGTAAATCAAAAGCATATGAGGGTACCATGACTGGTAAAAACACTTGGGAGAGCAACCACGAAAAGCTGCAAAAAGATATTCACACACCATTAGTATAAGATCAACAACCTTAAGCTGCAAAACAACAATAAGAAGATCTAAAACGATCTACAATTTTCCTGACGAAAACGAAGATCAGTTTGAATACTTCTATATATAAGCGTAGTAAAGGAAGAAAAGAAAAGAGTATTTTTTTTAATACTCTCCTGATTATGCTAGTCACGAAAAAACTCTGCTATAGCCCAACATCATAAACATGTTGGAAAGTTAGGATTCAAAGAAAGGTTAAGCAAGAAAAAGAACATATCATAGAAGAAATACAAAATAAAGAAATCAATAATCATATGCAAAATCGCAACTGAGTTGACTTATAATCGCTGATCCGTAAAGCCTTTTTCTTTGGACTATTGATCTAGAGTTTATTATTATTCTTTTGTATTGATCTAGAGTTTATTATCATTCTCCATAGGAAATACACAATCAAAGGTGCACTACAGAACCACCAAATTTCCCATGTTTCTATTGATCTAAAGGTGTTCGTTCTACACTCGGGCGAATGATAACACCAACCAACCAATATAAACATGTCAAAAGATCTTATCCCCTTAAATAAACTGAGCCATCAGATTTCACATCTTTCTATATACATCTCTATCATAGCAAATATATTAGTTCAAAGATGTGTGTTCATTCTGCATGCAAACAATAATCTAAAAACATCAGAAAATCTTATCCCATCAAAAAGGCTGAGGCATCATATTTCACACCTTTTTATGTGCATCTTTGTAATACCAAATTTAGGAAAAAAATTGATCTAGCAATGTTAGAACCATTGGATCAACTGATCTAACGGTGGTGGTTTTTAGTGGAATTTTTCACTCCAAGGGCAAAAACTGAATTTCCATCATAAACCACCACCATCGTTGGATTAGTTTATCCAATGGCTCTAGCTATAGCAATGCTAGATCAAAAATGCTCTAGCATTGCTAGATCAAAATTATTCTTCCAAATTTGTTGGTATAAAGGTGCATGCTCATTATGCACTTGAGTGCATGATAGCACGAGTGGGTCATTCTAAACAAGTCAAAAGATCTTTATCCCATCAAAAATACCTAGCAATCAGATTTCACACCTTTTTATGTGCATCGCTATTATCCCAAGTTTGTCGGTATAAAGGTGCATGCTCATTAAGCACTTGAGAGCATGATAGCACGAGTCAGTCAATCCAAACACGTCAAAAGATTTTATCCCATCAAACGTTGAGCCATCAGATTTCACATCTTTTTATGTGCATCTCAATAATACAAAATCTGACGGTTTAAAAGTGCATGTTTATTATGCACCCAAGTACATGATAGCACAAGACAGTCATTCTAAACACGTCAAAAGATCTTTATCCCATCAAAAAGATCGAACCATCAGATTTCACATCTTTCTACGTGCAACTCAATAATACCAAATCTATCGGTTTAAAGGTGCATGCTCATTATGCACCACTTCATCAATCTAAACACGCCAAAGATCTTCTCCAATTAAAAAAAAAGTGATTAAATTTCTGTTTCATAGAAAATCTAATTAGTCAAGTGGATAATACCACTAGCACTAAACTAGATTAGATCCCTTAATTCCAACGATCACAATGAAAAGAGAGAGGTAGGAAAATTTAATTTTTCCTCTTCTTGAGTTGTTTTTGTTTTGTTTTTACAGCTACTATCTCCTCCTCCGACGTTGAGTGAGTGCTACAAAGCCAAGAACGTCCAGGTTCTCTTCATGTACTAAAAGAATATAACACTGTGGGACCCATTCCCCCACCTTTAAAGTCTCTCTCAACTTGTCTTTCTTTTCTCCAAGTTTTACACACAGATTTACACTCCATTCGTATTTATATAAATAAAATTCTCACTTTTTCCTCAACGAACGTACATTCGTTTCTGAATACCCAAAGAAGAAAAAAAAATCAATCATAGATTTCCATTTCATCTTCTCCTCTTTCTTCTTCAGGCAGCAATATGATTTCTTCTACCATCAGAGGAGGAGACACAATACGCTCAGTGGTATTGTATAGCGGGATTAACGGAGATGACCGGTTTTTGAGAATTTTCATGATCTTTTGTATTTCCATTTTTAGTTAATTTTGATGGAGGAAGAAGAGGGGGAATATATTGCTAATTATGGTAATATGATAAATTAGCGGTGGTTTTGGGTTATTAGCAGACGGTTTTCTGTAGTCTATTGTAAACAGTATACCACGATTTGGAGTGTGTGTGTGTGAATGCGGAGAAGGACGGCAAGATCTGAACGTGGTGGTTTTGTTGTGAATCTGGTTCTGGCCTAACTGTTAGGTACTGTGTTTTTTTCTTCTCATCTTTCCATTTCTTTTTTTTGACAATGGAGATTGATATAATTATGATAATTTTGTTTGGATTTTTTCTTTCTCGTTAAATCTGTATTGTTTATTATTATTCTGGGTTAGATAAGATAACATGTTGTGTTACAGACATAGATAACAGTAGGGAGGGGGAGGGGAGATAAGGAGAGTGAAAAAAGAAAAAAAGAGAATTATTCTGATTATTTTATGGGAGTTTTCAGATACATGGGTATGTTAGATCTTGAAATCTAGCTAATGTTTTTTTTTAATGGGTTCTGGGTTTTACTTTAAAAATATTTTAAATTGAAGCTATGAATCTACTCTACTATGGATTTGGTACAAAGGGTTTATTCTGTTTTCATGTTTCTGCATTAGGTTGTTGAGAGATTGGGATTTTCGTAACACTTCTATTCAAATGGATTGAAGAAGAAAGAAGGAGAAGAAGAAGCATTGTTCAGATGCAATGTTAAAAGTAATTGCTCCTAGTTTATTGATATCTGTTCTACTACTAGCGGGTTCTCTATCAGTTTTTGCTTTGGAAAATGGCTTCTCGAGGTGTAATTGCGAGGAAGATGAAGGACTATGGAGCGTGGAGAGCATTTTACAATGCCAGAAGGCTAGTGATTTTCTCATTGCAATTGCGTACTTTTCAATACCCATTGAACTCCTATACTTTCTAAGTTGCTCAAATGTACCATTCAAATGGGTGCTTTTTCAATTCATAGCATTCATAGTCCTATGTGGGTTAACTCATTTGCTCAATGGATGGACTTATGCACCTCACACGTTCCAGTTGATGCTAGCCCTTACCATCTTCAAATTTTTAACCGCTCTCGTCTCATGTGCTACTGCAATTACCCTTGTAACTCTTATTCCTCTGCTTCTCAAAGTAAAAGTGAGGGAGCTTTTCTTGAAGAAGAAAGCTTGGGAGCTCGATCGAGAGGTTGAAATGATGAAGCAACAGAAAGAGACAAGCTTACATGTTAGAATGCTTACCAGGGAGATTAGAAAATCCCTTGATAGACATACTATTTTGTATTCTACCTTGGTTGAGCTTTCTAAGACATTGAATTTGCAAAATTGTGCTGTTTGGATGCCCAATGAAGATAGGACGGTGATGAATTTGACACATGAATTGGAGCAGAATCGGGATTCAGCAAATGTATCTCATTTTACAATCCCCACTAGTAATCTGGATGTTAGGAATATCAAAGAGAACAAGGGAGTGAAGATTTTGAGGTCTGATTCAGCTCTAGGAATGGGTAGTAGTGGTGGAGATGGTGAACCAGGTGCGGTGGCTGCGATCAGAATGCCGATGCTGAGAGTTTCAAACTTCAAAGGAGGAACTCCAGAACTAATCCAGGCTTGTTATGCTATACTCGTATTGGTTCTTCCGAGTACAGAAGTTAGGGTTTGGAGTTATAATGAATTAGAAATTATCGAAGTAGTTGCTGATCAGGTTGCTGTTGCTCTTTCTCATGCTGCTGTTTTGGAAGAATCTCAATTGATGAGAGTGAAACTTGAGGAACAGAATCGTGCATTACAACAGGCAAGAAAAGATGCGTTGATGGCAAGCCAAGCAAAGAATTCATTTCAGAAAGTGATGAGTAATGGCATGAGAAGGCCGATGCATTCGATCTCAGGATTACTGTCAATATTACAGCAAGATAATCTAGGTACTGAACAGAAGATAATTGTTGATGCAATGGTGAAAACCAGCAGTGTTCTTTCTACTTTGATTAATGATGTAATGGAGATTTCTGATCGAGACAGAAATCGGATTCCATTAGAGATACGGCCATTCGGGCTGCATTCTATGATTAAAGAAGCAGCGTGCCTTTCGAAATGCTTGTTTGTTAGCCAGAATATTGGTTTCAGACTAGAGGTTGATAGTTCACTGCCTGATCGGGTACTTGGCGATGAAAGACGAATTGTTCAGGTTATTCTACATATGGTTGGGAATTTGTTAAATTTGCGTGTCAAAGGAAAGACAGTAACTTTCAGGGTTTCGTCAGTGAGAGGAAGTGATTCTTGGAATGATCAAAGATGGGCAGTTTGGAGGTCGGGTTCTTCTGATGGATATGCTTATATGAAACTTGAAATTGGGATTAATAATGATGGTTCTTCAACATCGGCGGAGAACTTGGTCACGACAACACAGCTTACTAACCGGATAAACAGCAGTGAGGGACATGAGGGGAGTTTGAGCTACAACGTCTGCAAAAAACTTGTCCGGGTAAGAATGCTGAATCCTTCACATATTTTGTTTAATGATAAGTAGATTAATTTGTAGAAATGGATCATTCTGAACTTGCACGATTTTCGAATTCATCTTTGAAACAATTTCATTAAGAAATTGAGGGATATGAGGCTACACTTTTTGGTGCTTTATTGATAAATTGAAAGTTAATAGTACCACTGAGAACCATAATGATCTTTCTGCTCAATGAAAGTCTCTAATCATATGTTTATTAAGCATAGATACTAAAAGTTTCTTTTACTTGTGTGTATATAATTTGCTGTTTCACATTAGAGAGTTCAAACACATTTATAGTTTTTATGATTTATCAGAAACTGGTAGCTTGGAGTAAAATTTAAGGAAGATAGGTACTGAACTTTAATGATCTTAAAAAACTGCTAATTGACGATATGTGTATCTTGCTAAAACTGCTCTAATAATCTGCAGATGATGCAAGGAAACATATATGCCATTCCAGATTGCAATGGGCATGTTCAACTTATGGGCATTGTCCTCCGGTTTCAACTTCAAATGTCGATTGGAGGTAACAACTTTGAACCAGGAGGATCATCCGAGAGTGCACCGCCCTCAAATTCTTTATTTCGTGGTCTCCAAGTGTTATTGGCCGATTATGACGATACAAACAGAGCTGTTACACGAAAATTACTGGAAAAGCTCGGTTGTATGGTGACGGCTGTTTCATCCGGATTTGAATGCTTGAGTTCTTTGGGTCCTCCAGGAACCTCTTTCCATGTTATTCTTTTGGATCTACACATGCCTGAGATGGATGGTTTTGAAGTTGCAATGAGAATTCGAAAGTTCCGTAGTCGTAACTGGCCATTGATCATAGCTCTTACAGCAAGTGGCGATGAAGAATTGTCAGAAAAATGTTTGGAAATAGGAATGAATGGAGTAATTCGTAAACCAGTTCTTTTATCAGGAATTGCAGATGAAATTCGTCGTGTTCTTCAGCAGGCAAATAGAAATTTATGAAAGGTCAGATCATATGAGATCACGTCTTGGATTCTAATATTATTATACAAATATGTGCAGTCGATATTTTTTTCTGACATTTCTAAGGGGGGATTCCAATCGAATAAAAGAGCGGTTTTGAGAACCCCCTTTGGGATCCAGGCCTAGAAAACTTACCTTACATCAATTTACAGTGAAAAAAAAAATGGTATACCCACAAATTTATCTTCTTTTTTTTTTTCTTTTTTTTTTTTGGTGTGAAAATATAGTATTTTGTTTAATACATGTTTGTCATGTCTAAAAGAAAGTTGGAGTTGCAGAATTAAAGGCTATACTCAGGTCACTGTCAGTCTCAAGATGTTGCGAAAACCTTTGGACCATCTGGCTATCCACGCTTCAAAATCAGTTTCTTTTAAAAATTACTTTAAAAGAAACTGGTAATTTATCCCCCTTCCTTTTCTTAGATTTAATCAAGAGTTTTCTTGATTTGTTTCTGCATTTTTAATCCGAGTTTCACTGGCCATTACCGTCCCCAAAACGCACCCACCGAAGCAATTCCATTTCTTTATATTGGGTTCTTTCATTGTGATTATTACTGTACAGTAAACAATTAGGATAAAAAGAAAATTTTGATCCAAAACCAGGAAGATGCAGTAGAAAGCGAAACGACCCAAAGAGCTAAGTTGACAGGGTTGAGACAAGACAAGAAATGTATTACTCATTTCCTTCACCTGCAGTCAACCCGATCAAGCTAGTAATTGCATGTTCAAGTTGCGAGAAATGAACTAGGAATTCTTCTCGGTGATCCATGGAAGACATGTGCTGCTGCCGCTGCTGCCACATAGCAAGACCATCGCCCATAAATTTTAAACCCCTTCGCAGCAACATCATTCCTTCGCCGATTTCGTCTGGGAGAGAAAGAAGCTTCCTTTTTTTAGAGCTTGATAGTTTCTCACCCCCATTGTTGTCATTGTCAATCTCCATCATGGTTTCTGAATCTTCTTCTCTTTCAGTATTACATGATATAATCCTCCTAACTGTTTCCTTCAGCGCCAGTCCTTCCTTCACAAGCATAGCAAGTTGTTCTGCTGTACACGGTTCGATCACTAACAAAGCCACTTCCTTCTCAAGAAAAGCCTTCAGTTCACACATAAATATATCCTCATCTTTTTCAATTCCTGTCTTTATATCGAATGAAAGCACTGCATCCTGTGGAATAAATCTCCATAACTGATTGCAGGAAGTATTGGCTACAAAATGTCCAAATCCAGAGATTGCCAAATGACAAAATGCCCAATGCCGCTCCCTTAATAACATGTGAGATAGTTCCAACAAAGCAGTGCTTGTTTTGCTTTCCTCACTTTCACCAATTTCGATGTTACCTAGGCCTGCCATTAGAAGACACAGATTTGGTTTGCATCTATACAGACAACCACCACTAGTAGAACCCTCTTCCAACAATAAGGCTCCTGCAGCAGAACCAGAACCCCCAGTGGAAACAAATAACGAATTGAGTTCAACTATGACCTCCTTCATCTCATTGCAGGCATTCAGATGTTTCGTGCTTGAGATGATCCCTATTGTCTGTCTTAAAAGTTCACAGTAATCCTTCTTTGAACTACCTGTCTTAGCACTCCTGTATCCACGAACAACAGAACTGGCAAAATTCAAGGTCTTGAGGTAATCAGCATTACTAATCTGGCCGTCGCTGCAGGCACAGAAGGACAAACCAACAAAAGACAGAAAGAAAGATAAGTATCATGTAGTTGCATCCATTATGAACTTCAATAAGAGTCCCATTTCTCCAAATAAGCGAGAATTTAAGCTTTAAACTGCACTTAAAAGTTGATTCACTACTTACAGACAGTGTAACATGGAGGACAGAGCATAGACAGGTTCCCCAAGAAGAAAAGAACTGGGAGATGATTTTGACATGTTATCTACCAGAAGTGAGTTTTCTTTGTTCTCCTCAATATAACCAACATATGCAGTAATAATTCTTTGCATAGCAAGCATTTTCAGGTCATTTGTCAACAAATGCAGGGGAAATCCTTCTATAAGCAGGATCGTGTACATGAAAGATGACAAAGCTGGTGATCTATCATTGCCGATATCATTGATTATGTAGCTGTATGCTCGATCAGTTGTACCATCTGGGGTGTAAGTAAGAATTCTGCAGATAGATCTAGCCATCTTCCTCAAAGGATATTCATTTTTCATGAGGCCTGGTATGGAAGATGAAGCAATGAACTCGAATAAAATGCAAAGTTTATCTATGATCTCGTTCACAATCTCTATATCAGCATGACGCACAACAAAGCACCAGAGTTCAATTATAATCTCAGAGAGAATAAAATGAGGATGAAGAAAGTTCTCGAGCAGGAAGTATTCCACCCCGCAGCAGCCTAAACTTGATGAGCACTCCACAATCATGAAGATCTTCAGCACATGCAAAATATAAGAGAACATGGGTTGCCATGTTAACTGTGGCACTGTTCCAGAACTGTGTAGTACAGGAATATGCAGAGCAAGTATAGAGGAGTAGACATCTTCTTCTATCAAAGAATCAAATAACCATCCAAGCTTTCTCGAAAATCCAAGTCGTGTTTCCTCTCTGATGCCAGGAGAATGTTTCAAAAGATTAAGAAATAAAGTTACACGCCCAAGCATTAATACTCTTGCTTTGGGCATAGCTTGACCATATACAGTGAATATTTCATCCAATGAAATTCTTAGATTCTTATTTTCTTCAGAATCAAAAGAGGCTGAAGGAAGTCTCTCATCTGGGAACAATGAATCTAGAATTTGGAGAACGGAATCCTCTTTCACTTCTGCTGAATCTAGTAAGGTTGAAAGTAGAAGATAGGAAGCTGGCTCCAAATATTCTGCCAATGCTTCACATGTGGACCTGAGACGAGAGGTCTCTTCGCTCAACGAAATGCCAAAAGCTGAAATCATCAATACAAATAGACCAATCTCACGGTAAACTTTGAGTGCTTCAGATGCGTATAGGGAGGATATTCGAACAGCATTAAGTAAGTAAAATTTTACAGGAAGGAATATCCTTTTTGCTTCATTTGATTTTATGTCTTCTTCATTGACTTTAGATGAAGACCATGATACAGATGCACACCTCAGCGACTCAGTGGCAAGTGAAATTAGCTTCAATATAATATCTGACACATTAATCTTTGAAACTAGAACTCCCTTACCCAGCTGCAGTAGCCCAACCACACCTTTCCATGATAAATTCAAAAATGCGACTAGGCTCCCACCACCAGAAGCTGCAAGGAGACCCAATTCACCCAAATGCTCCACTGTACATTTTATTAAATCAATAACGAGATTCACATTATCAACCTTTTCCCTTTCCATGGAGCTGTTTTCCTCACCCTCAATTTTTATCATATCACAGAACAGTTCTAAATTTACAGCTTGTGAATATGCTTTGCAGAGTTCTGATGAAGCCTCAATGGTAAGCTGTGTCACCTTCAATACTTCTAAAGAAGTAGGTGACTGGCTGATCTGTTTCAAAATAAAACACGATAATAAACCTAGGTTCATTTTGTGGTGCATAAGAACATATCAAATTATTTAGATTAAATGATCTTGCAGATAAAGCACCAAAAGCAACATCAAAATTTAATCCTAAGATAACTGAGAGTGAATCATGATGGAACAAACTCATCGAGCAAGACGGGTGCAGCTGGTGGCGTAAAACTAAGAAGATATAATTGTAAATATCACAGAGTAGTTGCAATAAAAAATTCCCAAGAGCATTGCTACAAACAACTTACTAATAAATCTCAAATTGCAAAGTACCTTGAACTCTGATATTGAAACTTTGGTTAGACTTAAGCACTCAGAGATGTAATTCTGAACAAGCAGTAAGACGTTGCTCTCAATTGTGGGTGATCTTGTCAAAGCTGAGAAGGTAGCCATAAAGAAGCTTAACAGGTCCATAATCAACTGCGAATGTTAAGCCCACGACAGATCATTACAAAGAAAACATCGTTAGGACATCTTCAGAATAAAGCCAGTGATAGAAAGCCATGAAGAATTGATAACAAAACAAACAGCATATACATAGAACCAACAGTATCACAAAGAAATTTCATAGATAAACCCTACACATGAAAGGCTCTCATTCTTTTCTGGTGGAAGTTTAATAAGGAAAAGTGAAACAGAAACCAGTTCCAAAGTCCGATAAAGCAAACAAAAAACAAATTATATTCCCATTACCTCATAATTATATTTTCCAAAGCAACCAACATTGAGATGGGATAAATGAAGCAAAGAAATTGGTGTAGTTATTGATGGATACCTACGGCAATGTCACTTAGAAAAAGACAGATAGAGACATTATAGGATTCGCATACATGGCTAAAAGAGATTAAGTATTAAAGTTGACAGTATCCGTGGATCACAGAACTGCTAGTTGGCTCGGATGTCACCATCCAAACTCTCTGAGTAACTGATCAATCTAAAGTCCAAAACTCTAATTTGGCATTGAAGTTTGGATCTAAACTCAAACTGCCCAATGTAAAAATGCATAACGCGATTGGGTGCAACAGCTTTCACAGTTTTTACCCAGATAGCCATAAAGAGACTTAACAGGTCCATAATCAGCTTTCCCATAACGTGATCTAAACTCAAACTGTCCCAGTTATGTTCCTCTACTTTTCTTGCTTCTTGTTTGTATTAATTTCTACTATCTTCTAAGTTTTAGTATTTGCTCAGCTCAACTTCTGTGTTCTGTAGGATTCTTTTTTTCTTTTGCCCCATGTTAGCAAGTAAGATATTTACGCAAGTCAGAAAGTATGATCAAGTAGCGATGTGCTAAATTTTGGATACCACGGGGGTCACCTTAAAATTTCATTTGCATGCAGGTTGAAGAACTAGATGCTTAAAATGATAGGTGATCCGCAGTCATCCTCGTATTATTCCACATTGTTGGCAAGACGCAAACACTTAAATAAGGAAGTGCTAGGGCTTGGTCCGAGTCAAAACTTAATTTATACCAAATTGGAACTAAGCTCGTGTAAAACATCTCCTGCCATCCCCATATCCTTGTAATGTGCGTACAAAACCACATATGATTGAGCTCAGTACAGTCTTTTCCTACTAAGCTTATTGAGAGTGAAAAATGTGGTCATGGCTTGTGAAAAATATTTATGCAGGCTTCTTTTTGCATAAGATATATCATATATGAGCCCACACCATATTTCTCTACTCTTATTTTAAACCTTTATTAATTCCCTATTTACTACTCATTTACATAACAGATAACTGCATTTACACGTACAAGTAAACAGTATAATACATGTCACATACCTGAATATACATACTGCAACCCGTTTCCTCCCGAGACTCTTCCATTGATCTAAGTATCGACTTCAGATGCTTACCACACCATTCAATTGCCTAACTTTCAAAGCTTGTAGTCAATGATCAGTTTCCGAATTAAGTCTAGAAACGTATTGTAATTACAAATAATTAATAAGAACAAAGAGTGCAAAAGTAAATACCTTTATTGCAAAAGAGAGAAATTGCCCAAGACATCCAGAAACATCCACTTCTACATATTTGGCAGCAACATGCAAAATACTCTTATATAATATGCAATGTGGCATATCCAAGCAAGAGGAATCTTCCCATAGAATCTATCATGATGTTAAGGAAAGAAACATTACAAGATTAAAGCCTGAGTAAAGGCATAAAATTAAATGGACTATTCAGCAATCAAAAGAATCTATCAACATGTATCAGTACACCACAATGGTCTTGTCAAGAAGCCACTTTATCAAAACCTCAAGATTTTTGGGTACCACAAAACTTTAACAAATAGACCTGGTAATCAAAGTAGATTTGTACCCAAAAAAATCTCCACATAGTATATGCTAACCTATTAAGAGTGCATATAAAGAATATAAACACGATAATTCAAATTATAGAGGTAAAAACAACATTTGGATACTGTAAGACGTTCGAAAAGAGAAGCCAATTCGGATGTTTCCAACAATTCTGAATCCCCAAGTTGGTTGATCAGATGTATCCGACTCTCTAACACCTGAAAGAGAAAAGGTTGATATTTATGTCAAAATGAGCAAGATACATAGACCAATTCTGTAGTTATTAATTTAACTTTTTCGTAATTGGAATTTCCGTACACAGTTTTGAAAGGGGAGGTAGCAGGGGAAAATAACAAAACTTTATACCCACAATGAAGTGTGGCTTTTTATTATCATAAACAGCCGACCACTGAGGAAGAATAAGATCATGCAATCAAATTCACCAGTAATTCAGACAGATTAACAACTACATGATAACTCTCAGGTCAGATTATTCGAAATATGAATTGAGTAGGAAAAGATAAAACTCCTCTTCTACTTTTTTTCTTTTCCTGTCTTTTGTTGGTAAGTCAGCCTAAACTGAGATAAGAAAGCCAGTTCCAGAGTTTACAGTTCCAAGATATTAAATTATTTATTGAGGATAAGACACAGGTATGATTCAATCACGACATAATGACTCGCCATGACCAGAAACTACCTAATATTATGGGTAGGTCCTCCGATAAATGCCCTCTACTAATAGCCGTCTCTTCCTCCAGTTAAAGACTTGAGTAAGATCTCTTAAGCCGTTGGCAATAGGATGATTACCTTACCGTGATTGGGTCCTAATGGGATATTTTAAAATATTTAATGGACACTTTGGTAAATCCAATATATAAGTTATGAAAGCCATTTTGCATCTACACCAACTCTCCCAAGTCTTTCCTTTTCAATCAATCATAGTGACGTAAAGATTCATGAGACAGTGGACCCAATGCACAAAGGAACTCTCCACCAAGCATCTTTGAGACTATTTTGTAAGTCACCTGTTCTTACTCTTATCCCTGTAGTGAGAAGATTATACTAATGTGACAAAATAGTACAGTTAGAATATGCTTAATGCAGTATAAGGCATAATCTACATGCATACCATGTACAATTTAACCTGTCATAGCAGTGACAATGGAAGTCATGCATGCTCATAAGAATAAAAGCAAAACTGGATAGAGATTATTTAAGCAATTACACTAATGCAGTCAAATATACCTCTGAAGAAACCGTCTTCTGTTGTCCTTCATCCATTGTGTCGACCTTCTCTTCTACCTTCAGAGTTAACCAACACAAAATGAAAATTTTTAACCAGGTGATTGAGGATATAATATACTAAATAAACACACAAATGATTAACAACTGTGAATATCAAGAAACAGCTCCATTTCGTGAAATCTCGTGAGAATTTTCTTTTTACTGTGAAGAATCAAGAAACAGATCTAGTAACTCAAGAGAGCATATAATTTACAGCACCAGGACATGTAAGCCAATCAATAGACAGCAAATGGTTCTCAAAGGAGCACGAGTTTCTGAAAGCCCCGAACCAGATTGAAATAACATTTATTAAACTTAGTCTGGCGGCATATGGGTCGAGGAATCAGAACTGCTGGTGCTTCAAATACATTTTTAGGGATACTTTTCTACGGAAATGAAGACTACAATCCCTAACTACTACTCAAAACCATACATAGTCTCAGATTCCTCTAAACCTAAGGATGAAATTAGGGATTGATAAAAATAAACATCGACCTTGTCTTCAAAACTAAGTTGATATTTTGCCCTAAAATCGAACATTTTGTGATGAAATCAATTTCATTTGGTATGGGTTTAACCCTAAAAGTGGTAATGAGCGAATTAAGAGAAGGGATGAGATGAACTGCTGCGTACCTCACTGTTTATGATGATGTCCTTCGAGTTTACATCGTCCATTGCCGAGAAGGTAGAGGGGAAGCAGCCAGACTGAGACAGTGGTAGTGGAGAGAGAGAGAGAGACTGAGTTATGGCGGGAACTCCAAGAGTGTTTTTGTGTTTGGGGGGAATCGCGTCCTTGTAAGGCCAATTTTGCCTTTTTGGACCTTTAGGTATACTAAAAGGCAGCTTTATATTTGGTAGCCTCCATGGCCCTAGCCGCGTTAAGTCAGAAACTCGGCATCTGCCTAAGCTATTTGGCGGAACTGGATCTCCATCTAAGCATAATCAGTGAATATTTGGTTCCGCGTAAGCTATTAAATGGGCGTAAACCGAGTTTTTGCAGAAGCAAAATAAGTGATACACGGTATCCGTCGAGCGGAAACTCGGTTTTCGCATAGAGATGGCTTCTTTGTTTGCTTCTGCACATCTCTAGTAGCAAGTGGAGAAATCCAAGAGATTCTCTAGATTGTAGAGAAGCCCACACCATAGTGTTGGACCTTCTCTACATTGTAGGGAATTCTCTACAATCTAGAGATTATAGTGCTTCTTCGTTCTTTGTTCCCTTTTGATTTTATGTGATAACTTGCTTGGGTCAGTACACTTTATACTTTAGTTTATATTGCTTTTGACTTTTTTTTTTCTCTTAATAACAAATTTTGCTTTATATTTGGGGTTTCTAATATGTTATTTTTATTTTCTAACTCAATTGGCTAGGCTAAATATGATGCAATGTAGCAAAATCTGATTTATTATGTCTGATTCAAAAACAAGTCAGGTACAAAATCTTATTTGAATGAAATACTTTTGAGTCAGATGTATGATCCAACTCCGACATCAGCTAGGAAAACACAAACGATACGACATTTGACTCGATTCAAGTCAGATGCCAAATTAATTTGGAGTCCCAAGTCAGATCCAAACGAACAAGGTATGAGTATTTTCTAGAAAAACTTTATCTTGATCGTCTATTTCACTTTTACAACTTGTATCTCTTCAATGAATTTATGCTCATGTGCATATTTAGGATGCCTAAATTAGACTTTGACTTTTCGTTAACGCATTTCTTCTAGGAGAGGGAGAGAGTGTGTGTGTGTGTATTTGTGTGGATCGATCCCTTATCCGAGTCAACTCAAATCATGTCTCAGCAAAATGGATCCACAAAAAAATCCAAATCGATTGGAAATCCTTTGCTCTATCACTAAAATCAAACTGGAAGAAATGATTGATTCAAGATTTAAGAGAAGGGAAGATGAGGAACCCGGTACTAGGTGATTTGTTCTCATTCAATTGGGTTTGGATTAAAGGCATCGTGGAAAGAGTCCTCAAATCGGTATAGAAATGGAGAAAATCGATGGAGTAGTAGGGATGGTGATTTTGCTTTCCAAATGGAATTAATGAAGATTTCACATGCGAGATTTCATGAGAAATTCCAGATTTGATAGAAGTAATGGAAGAAATAACTCCATTTGCGTTCCAGACGGAGAAATAAAGGGGGTTGGTGGAATTTCGGTGAATGCTTGAAGTGATTATTAGGTCATCTTGTATCTAACCAAATTGTACGAAACATTTATGATTTTTCATCTCAACAAAGGATAAAAAAAAAACGTGAAGGACATCAGGGCTACAATAGCAATTGGTACCATTAAAGGGGTGAAAAAACAGGGGTACCGAAATACTACCAACTTTTTGTTTGGGTTCGTGAGTCTTATGGTAAGATATGGACGATTTCAAGAATCAATATCCACATCTTGATAACCTGAGTTGGATCACAAGTGATCAGTCCAAACGCAAGACAAGTCGTGGTATATCCCTCGAAAGGATTGAGGACTAACTGTAGGTTATAATAACGTACTACCTGTGCTTGCTTTAATTATATAATCAAAGATATAATGCGGAAAGTAAAGGATACAAGACATATGAGCTACAATAGCAATTAACACCATTAAAAGGTGAAAAAGCAGGGGTACTGAAATACTACCAACTTTTCATTTGGGTTCGTGAGTCTTATGGTAAGATATGGAAGATCTCAAAAATCAACATCCAAATCTGTGATAACCTGAGTTGGATCACAAGTGATCATTCCAAACGCAAAACAAGTCTTGGTGAATCCCTCGAACGGATTGAGGACTAACTGCAGGTTATAATAACGTACTACTTGTGTTTGCTTTAATTATATAATCAGAGATATAATGCGGAAAGTAAAGCACACAAGACACCAAAAGTTTTGTTAATGAGGAAACCTGCAATCCAAATGAAAAACCCCGGGACCTCATCTAGTTTGTACACCGCATAGTACTAACTGTTTATAAACACTAGCTAGCCTACTATAAGACTTCGGTCTGGGATGTAGCAGAAACCAATTCCACCCTCCAAGCGAATCAACTATTGTCGCACTCCTTATGTCTCTTGGATCCCGCAAGACCCTACGCACTTGACACCCCTAGATGAGGTCATTTACAGGCCTAAGAGTTTCTTTAACCGTTGTTAAAGGCTTTGTGATAACATCCGCTTTGCAACCTCCATTATCAGGTGTATGTTTCTGTCCTCTTCAGTTTAACATACGAAAGTGACTTATTTTAGATATGATCAAGGTTATACGGAAACCTACTTACAAGCGGAGGCTGACATGTAAATCAAAGTAAACAATGCCCAACTTGTCTCTACCTCAGCTGTGAAAAGAATCACTTAAGAAACTCACACAACCGGAGCTAACTAGATCTTACAACAATGTGTGCAGTTGTACGTTTCTTCAGTTAAACCCTGTAGTTACGTATTTGTTCTTGGATGGCCTTATTGCAGAAGAGAAGGACCGTAGAATAAACAAGAACGAGATCAGGCAACCAAGGTTAATCAACTCTCTAGAGAAGTCTTTATAGTCGTTAGGTAAATCCCACAGAGGAACTGGTGCCTAATTGAGGATGACTACAACAACAAGCTTACAACGAAGTGCAAAGAGTTTACGATCAATTCCACAGAGAAATTTTACGTGTGCTTGATGCTTGTGGTTTTCGTTCTTTAATCCTCTATTTATAGCATTCAATAAGACAGGTTTATTTGAGTAAAAGCAACAGATTGCTTGTGCTACAAGTTAGCTAGTATCCGTGTAAAACGTGCCCGTTTCTTGACTTGCATACAAAGAAATCACAGTTTAATCACACTTGGACTCTTTTAACATTTATCTGCCAAGTAGTTTGTTATCTCATAAACTACTTCAAGATAGAGATCCAATGGAAATGTGAACAACTAAATCTTGTTGAACCATTGAGATTCGTTAGATGGACCACATAAGATATTCTCGTGATAAGGATCAAGTCCAACTAAGAGATAAGGAGTTATCTGTTAAACCTGTGTAACTATCCCGAAGATAATCACCATGACGGTTCGCGAACCTCCTGGACTTGGAATTCAGGCCTAAAACATCGGATATAATGTTCACGTACATGTAAGTGTACAACGTTTTTGGAACTCAGGAGGAAAATCCAGAGCTCTTGTATGCGAAGCGGTTCGCGAACCTGCCTGAAGCCAAATTAGGGTTTTAACTGGATCCGCTTAAAGTACTTGGGCTAGGCCAATTTCCGTAGTTTAGACGTGGATACGTCCTGAGTTATAATCCATGACTCTGCTCTAGAGCACTCCTTAGATTCATCTATTCTCCTACATGTTATTTGCAAGCAAACAATTGCAATGGAAAGTGTATTAAATCTATCTCATGTATCTTGTAAACTTAGTACACCGGGAAAGTATACCAACATAACTCATGGTAATGTAGACAAGATAACAACATCTCAATTGCACTAGTAACTCTACTAAAGTAGGGCGACTATTTCAAAAGATAGAATAAGTAGAATAAAAAAAATTTCATATAATGTCACAACTCCTACTAACCTTTTGTTGATGAAGAATATATGATGTCTTCTTGGTAATCTCTGTCTTTGTCTTCAAGGTCTCTACTACTTTGTCTATATCCCGATTCCGAAATCTAAACTCTAATAGGCTAAATCAAGAATTGTGCTTTGACATCTAAACTTGACAACTAGCTTGACATACTAACACTAGTAGGTTTGACCGAGCAATGCTCTAAAAAATATAAAACAATTAAGCTTTATTCCAGATGTATCTTGATTTCTTGAATTCTTCAATGTCTCCTTTGAGTCTTGATGTGTTCTTTTTAACTTCTGTTGAAAAATCGGTAGACAGCACAACATATTCAACTCAAACAAGTTTGATTTTACATGGGTAATCTCAATTAAGCCACATGTGTTTGTGCATAGAGTAGTAATCAAAGCAACTTTAAAATTCGTGTATCAAAACTTTAAAGTGATTCTACTGATCTTGATATGAAGCTCCCTCTTAATCTTTATACCTCCTTTTGTCAGATTTGACGTCGACGCCCAATATTTACTCCTTCTTACTTGATAATTTGAAAAAGTACCCCACCCCCATGGTTGTGAGCCACAAGAACAAGAAACCATATATATTCTCCCCCTGTTTGTCACAAAAATATGACAAACCAGTAGAGACTCGGGTTTCAAGCCTATAGAGATAGTCAAGACAAGGATATTCTTACATACCAAGTCTAAGATGACAAAACTTAAAAATCATAACGAAGATCTCAAAGTTGATTCATCTTTGGAGAAAATATAGATACAGCTTTCTCCTAACTCCCCACAAAGATTTGTAATTAAGCGCAAGTTCATTTAAGAACTCTCCCCCATGTGATGTTATTCGGTAAAGAACAACAATATATGCCTTTACAAGTAAAAACATAAACAAAGCATAATTAGATAAACAAATTACAAGTAATATGTATCCAATTTCTTTGTTGATTTTCTCTTTTCTTAGCCTGTTTCAGAAAAGAGTATACGATTTCTTAATTTGTGAAAACCAAGAACTCATATAATCAGAAGTTTCTTAATCGTGAGAAAAATCATAACTTTTTTAGTTTTACATAACTGAATCATCACAAAAGCAACGAATAAAGTCATGTATGCAAGGTTGAGCATGGAAATCAAGCATTGCAAGCATTATTAATAATCAAATCTAAAAGAACTTTTTATTAATGAATACCAATAAAGTAGAATATGCTGAAAAACTCATTCAGAATTGCTAATGGAAGGCTCGCCATCATTCTTGGCAGTAACACAGAACTCACAAGACTTGTTGTCAGCAAGTTTGTTAATTTGTGATTTCATAAAAGCTAACTCATTCCTTACTGCTTCATCTGGAACTTGAGAAATACCTTCTTTCTTACTGCAGTCATGAGTTGTACTTTCATGGCATCAAAATCTATCAAGAAGCGATTGACAATAGCAGTTGATATTTGAACCTCTTGATTTAACTCTTTATGTTCACATGTAAAGAATGAACAGATCCAAGGATGTTGTTCATGGAAATCAAGAAATCCTTCTTCTTACACCAGAGTTTTCTCTTCTCTTCATTTCTCTTCAAAGCCATTGGCATTGCTATTCTTTTTCCATTGTATAGGAAATAAAAATAGCAGAGAAAAACACTTTGAATGAATTAACTCTCAAGCGTTGTGGTATTTATACAGGAAATATACCAAGGAATGATAAACTCAAAATATCCCACACGGTTGGCAGAGCTAGAGTCCCACAGAGTTTCGTACCTTTTTAGTGTTTACGAAAAGGATGGCATAACCTTTTTCGGGATTTGAGTGACTCTTCACGCCAGTCGGTGGTTTATCAGCCGCGTATTGATTTTTCGTACAGAAAACACTTCCGTGCGGTTCGCGGACCGTTTGGGCTTGGAACACGATATTCATTACAACTGAAGGTCCAGTTTATATGAATTAAGTGTCTTTCTGTAGTATGGAAGGCCCATGCATTTCTCAATTTAGTTTTTCCATGGTAAATAACCATTTTAAGCACTCATATGCCATCCCTGTGTTTACCGACTCTGATACCAATTGAAAAATCAGGGATACCGAAATACAACCAACTTTTCGTTTGGGTTCGTGAGTATTACGGTAAGATATGGAAGATATCAAAAATCAATAACAAAATCTGTGATAACCTGAGTTGGATCACAAGTGATCAGTCCAAACGCAAGACAAGTCTTGGTGAATCCCTCGAAAGGATTGGGGACTAACTGCAGGTTATAATAACGTACTACTTGTGTTTGCTTTAATTATATAATCATAGACATAATATGAAAAGTATAACACACAAGACACCAGAGATTTTTTTAACGAGGAAACTACAATCCAGTAGAAAAACCTCGGGACTTCGTCCAGATTGAACACCGCATAGTGCTAACTGTCCACAAACGCTAACCTACTATAAGACTTCGGTCTGGGATGTAGCATAGACCAATTCCACCCTCCAAGCGAATCAGCTACTGTCCCACTCCTTACGTCTCTCGGATCTCGTAAGACTCTACGTACTTGATTCCCCTAGCTGACATCCTATACAGGCCTAAGAGTTGTTTTAACTGTTGTTAAAGGATTTTTGATAACTTCGGCTTTGCAACCTCTATTGCCAGGTGTAGGTTTCGAACTGTCCTCTTCAGTTTAACATACGAAAGTGACTTCCTTTAAATATGATCAAGGTTACACGGAAATCTACTTACAAGCTGAGGCTAACATGTAAATCAAAGTAAACAATGCGCAACTTGTCTCTAAATCATCTGTGAAAAAATCACTTAAGAAACTTACACAATCGGAGCTAACTAGGTTTTATAACACCGTGTGAAGCCGTGCGTTGCTTATATAAAACCTTGTAGTTACGTATCTGTTTTTGAATGGCCTTATTGCAGAAGAGAAGGATCGTCGAATAGACAAGAACTAGATCAGCCAACCAAGGTTACAGGTTAATCGGATAAATTACCACAAAGGTATGTTATCGGATACCTTTGCTTCCCAACTGTCTAGATAAGTCCTTATAGTCTTTAGGTAAATCCCACAGAGGAACTGCTACATAATAGAGCATGACTACCATAACAAGCTTACATTGAAGTGCAAAGAGTTTACGATCAATTCTACAAAGAAATTTCACGTGTAATAAGATAGGTTGCTTTGAGATAGAGAAATATATTACTTGTGCTACAAGTTAGCTAGTGCCCGTATTAACGTGCACGTTACTTGACTTGCACACAAAGAAATCACAGTTTAATCACATTTGGGCTTATAACATTTATCTGCTAAGTAATTTGTTAGCTCAAAACTACTTCAAGGTAGAGATCCAATGGAAATGTGAACAACTTAGTCTTATTGAACTATTGAGATTCGTTAGATGAACCACATAAGTTATTCTCGTGATAATGATCAAGTCCAACTAAGAAATAAGGAATTATCTGGTAACCCCGCATAATTATCCCGAAGATAATCACCAGGACGGTTCGCGAACCTCATGGACTGCAGGCCTAAAACATCATATCTGAGTACATGTAGGTGTAGAAAATGACGTTTTTGGAACTCAGGAGGAAAATTCGGAGCTCTTGTACGCGAAGCGGTTCGCGAACTTGCCTGCCTCCAAATTAGGGTTTTAATTGAATCCGCTTAAAGTACTTGGGTTGGGCCAATTTATGTGCTTTAGACGTGGATACGTCTTGAGATATAATCCATGACTCTGCTCTAGAGTAATCCTTTAGATTCATCCATTCTTCTACATGTGATTTCCAAGCAAACCATTGCAATGGAAAGTGTATTGAATCTATTTCATGTATTGACATCTAAACTTGACAACCAACACTAGTAGGTTTGACCGAGCAATGCTCTAACATGAGCGCATATCAGATTTCCACCATAAATAATTTGTGCCATCGAAGACTGCTGGTACATGAAAGTTAGCAGCATGAATGTTCATTGTCCACGAATTTGTCAAACACAGAAAGTTACGTCTTTCATGTGTTTGCTAGCTCTGATACCATTTGAAAATGAGAGGATACCAAGGTACACTACCAACTTTTGAATTCGTAAACCTAGTTAATCAGATTACTTGAACAATCTCACAAATCATTGTTCAAGTAATAACCTGAGTACAACTCTTTATTCAAAAACCGAATCCTAACAAGAACAAATTCTCTTAGATCTCAATAGAGATGGATTCACTCAAAGGTTTGGATCAACAAACTTGTAATACTTTAATTATATAGATCATAGACAATATAATGAGGAAAGTAAAAGTAATGCAAGACACCAGAAGTTTTGTTAACGAGGAAACCGAAACCAGTAGAAAAACCCCCAGACCTAGTCCAGATTTGAACACACACAAATTAAGCGAATACAGACTCTAGCCTACTATCAGACTTCAGACTGAAATGTATCGAGACTGAATTAACCCTCCAAGCAACTCAGCCATACCGTTGTGCTCCTACGTCTCTTGACTCCCGAAGAAGCCTACATACTTGATTCCCCTAGCTGATGTCCTTTACAGGCCTAGGAATTGCTCCACTTCCCTTCGTGAAGACTTGCTCTATCCTGCCTCTAACAGGATGCCTGGTGGTACTCGATTTGTCTTTCAACAAAGAATATGATAGGTGATTTCCTTTAGACTTAAAATCAAGGTTAATGGAAATCAATATGCTAATTTGGGCTTATTGATCTATCTAACTAGCTCTACCTCGTAATGCGTGACAAACTCGATTCAAAACCTAGTTCGTGAATTGCGTTATGAAGCTTCTAGGACTTATAACACTGAGTGATGTCGTACGAAGCTTTTATCAAATCTTTGGTCTTTATTAATTAAATTGACCGCAACAACAATCGACCTAAGATACATGATCAGGAATATTAATTCCGACCTGTGCTTCATGATCCTCAAGTGAAGTCTTTTAAATAGTCGTAGTCCAAGAAAAAAAAGACTTCGAGATGACGACCAACCTTTATGCAAGGATACACAAATGTGTATAGGATTGGTTTCTATCTTGCAAGAGGTAATATATTCATATTGATCATCAAGGGAGGATTTTCTTGAAAGTAAGCAACCTTGAGCAGGGCTCAAGTAAGTTTTCGAACTTAGAAAAGTCCATAGGCTTACTTGGAGGTGCAACTCAATCTTCTACAAACCCATTGGCGTATAACCTAAGGTGGTGAAAAGACTCGCCTTGATCAAGTGAAGGAATAGGCAATGACTCAACAAGTTGAACCATGCATAAGGGGTCGGAAAAATATCCATGAACGCAAAAGACTAATAAGTGGACAGGAGTTCTGAAATCCTAATATGAACACAATCGGAACGTGTTCACGTAAGGGTCAACTTCAAAATACAAGTTTTATTTCAGCTGGACATGAACACGATTGGAACGTATTCACGTGTGACTAATTGCGAGTTCAGGAGTTTCTGAACTTGCACATGAACACGATCAGAACATCTTCACGTCAGTCATTTCCAGAGTTCAAGAATTTTCCTACAGCTCTAGGATGTCGAGAACAAACTTTATACCCACGTATGATTCTAAATCATTGGTCACTATGGAAAAACCTATGTGCCAAAAGAACTAGTATTTGGATCCTTTGATCAATATATACAACATCATCGACTATTAAATTGATAGAATTTGTAAATACGAAACCATTAAGAAAACCATTCTAACCTTTCAATGAGGACGATTGATATCAAGTATGTAATCTCTGATCTTCATCTTCAGTGGTCTTCGTCTCGAATACCTA
>JAJJMA010036915.1:0-21447 GCA_023529015.1 Papaver nudicaule
CCACCATTACCCGTAAACCCACCGCCCCTAATAAGCCACTATCACCGCCTTAAACCTAATAACACCCCACCCACCTATGCGACCCAGCAAGGGCCTCCCATTTCTGCTGCTTTTTCTTCATCAGTAGAAACTGAACTGCTACAAGATTAATCAGAATTGGGTTTTCAATCGAGAATACAGCAAGAACTTTCGTCATGCTCTCTAGGTAAAAATTGAGGTTTCTTTTTAGGGTTTCAACCATTGGTAATAATTAGGGTTTAATTCGTTTAATTTGATTGAATGCATGAGTTTAGTTACATAGATGAAAAATCGCCTTGATATGGTTGTACCATGACGAGTTTTCTATAAAAATTCAAAGGTTTTGTTTAAAAAAAATTGGATTTATTGTAGCTTTTAATGGTGGATAGAGCTCAAATCTATAAGGAGAGCTTAGTTTATGTTTACCTCCCTCATGATACAACATTGTGAGTTTGTTTGTGCTCAAATCCATATGCAGTAGTATATGTAATAGTATAACTATGAATTGTTTGGCTTTACTAGCTACTCTCTTGTTATGTTACATGGGCAGGAAAATTGGGTATGATTATTCAATTATTTGGGAACCAATTTGTTCATCACCTTGTATTCTTAAGTGGTTGTGAGGTATTTTTCAACTGATAATGCATTTGATTCAGGCAACATTGCTTTCAAGAATACATCACAGAAACTTGGTACAGTTTCTTTGTAATTGCATAACTTTCATCATGTAATCACACCCAATGATTTCTACATCTAAAATCAAGCTTTTGCACACACAAATGAAGGTAAAATTAAAGAGACAAAGAGACTTTTTTAACGAGGTTCGGAGCATCATTGCAATCCTACATCCTCGGTTCTATTAGTGATTCATGACGATTTCATTACAAAGATTTCCATGGAAGCTTAAGGTATTTTTGATGTTCTTGGTGGGGGGAGAAGAGTAGAGGAGTAGAGGGGGTAGTAGAGCCCTCCCTTTACTTTTAGGGTTACATTGCTTTTATATGAGACTAGGTTTAGCGAAGTTACCTAACTACCCTTAAGGGGAATCCTATGCTAGAATTCTTCTATGGTGTATCTGTTAGAGCATGGCTCGGTCATCCTCACTAAGTGTTGGTATGTCAAGCTTAGTTGTCAACTTTAGTGATCAAAACTCGACCGCCAAACAACACACAATTAGGTGAAGTCATGTGAGAGAGTTAGCTTTAGGTTGTGGAAGATTTTGGTAGGATTTAGAATCACTGGTTGAAGAGTTGAAGAAAGACTGAAGATCAAATGAAGACATCCAGCTTCATCATTCAACAGGTTAGTGAATCTAAATAACGCGATTCCATTATCTTTTACACTTGTGCTACAAAAGACATAAACATAACTCTCAGCTTGAGCTTTACGTTATGACTTGATCACTTGTGATCAGTGTGTCTTATGATAACTCCGCTTTACCACTTGTGATATTAGTGTTGTAGTTATGACGTTCCAATATTGTTTAGAGCCTTCTTTTCTTCTCCGTCTCTAAGTTAATATAAAGGTTTTTCCTAAAACCTTTTTGAGTTGGATATAGCAATGTGATGTTATCTCGGTAGTACTTACGAGATTTGATCCATCACAGTATTGTGTCTCTTCTTACCTAGTCTGGCTCTATCGGATTGATTGCATATATTTATATGAGCCAATGTAAGAGAGATCGTGGCTCACACTTATGTTGTGTAGACTCGAAATACTGTTGTTTCTGAGATTCGAATACGACGTCCTGATTTGGCTCTGAACTCTGATGTTCTGAATCATTCATTTGATTCTGTATATGAACATCTTGTATGCCATATCTCACTTCTGGATTCCGAACCATATTTGTGTATCTCAACTTATGAATTTTCAATGTTTGAACCTCAATGTAGGTTTTGATAAAACTTGACGTTGATTTCGAAACCATAATCTGATTTTCGTATTCATAAGCTATTGGTCTGAAAATGTAAACATTGTGACCAATGAGATATAACAGATTCGAAACAATGTTTGTGTGGCTGACAGTGACTTGAGAATCGAGGCCAATGTGCCTTGACCATGTGAGATCTAAAAGGTCGAAAAGACCCTGGGGTTTCCTAAAGGTTTATGTGAACCGGGAAATATATGCCTGTGCGTCGAGGCTAAAAAGCTGTGATGGTGAAACGGTTCTCGACCACATGGACTCTCAAGTTCGACACCCAAACATTCGAATAGAATTTAATATGTGTTTCTTGTTTCGAAACCTTAAACAAGGTTTTGTTAAACAGAATTTAGATTTCGAAACCAAGCTTTAGGTTTCGCTATATGGAAACTTGATTTGGGAACCTTAAAACAGTTCCGATCATATAATGAACTTTAGGTTCTGAAACCTTAAATTGGTATCTGCCAAAGCTGACGTACGTTTCGAAACCTTAATATGGTTGACTCAGAATGCGTATTTTCGAAGTTCAAACTCTATCATTTTGATTTGTGCTTCAACGAATTAATGAGTTTGAAGTTTGAATTCGTTCATCTTCAATGTACAACTAAGTAGTTTGAGTCATCATCTGGAAAGTGGTTAGTCGCTCTAGTTAGTGGACACATTATTACGGATCAATACTGTACGTGATTAAATCTTCGTATGCTTTACTACTTGATCAAATATTCATTTGATTATTCATTTGATGTTTTGATTTGAATTCTTGGATATCATTAACGTGACATCTATATTGGAATCAAGAATTCTGGAGATTTAACATTTTGCTAGTTACTCGTGGAATCTCGCACCGTACTTCCAATGGTATATCTATTTGCGTGATTCGGAACGTCTGAACCTCTGTGTTCACTTAAGCTTAACACGCAAGGCTTTGTCCACGTTTGTAATGATGTGTTTATGCGGAACGTTGAACCACGTTGGACCAGATCCCACTTCCACCTAGGTTCGTCTGGTTAGCCCAGCAATACCAAGGAAGTAATGTCGACATTATAAAGCTGGTGACGACATGTGGAAGTAAAAATATCTAAGGAGATTTTCGAAAGTCAGGACACGATTTCGAATTGAGATCTTTCCCAGGGATCATATTTGGTAAGCACCATATTTCGAATTAATAAGAAATATCCAAATATACCTTAAGATATTATTTGCTTTGATTACTCTTGGCTAAACATGTTTCGAAAATATATTTTCTTTATGGACTATATTTTTCTTAAATGTAAAATGCTAGAGTATTAGTTCTCATTAAATGCTATGAGACTAAATGGGGAATTTCAGAACTATTATGTAAATGTGCTTTGTGGAATTTCCGAATTAATCTTTGCCTCATTTCAAAGCTAAAGCCTTAGTCAATATAAATAGGAGTGGTATCTCTCCTAAAAGCTTTATCCCTCTAACCAAGCTCTTCTTCGGAATTGTTAGCTTGTGTTGCCGCTTTTCTTTTCAGTTACCTTTGAGCTTTTGCTCTCGGTCTAGAATTCCGTGTAAGTCTTCTCTCGGGATCGAGAAGCCTAGAAGTACCTCTTATGGGAAACTAGTTTATGTTTACTGATGGTGTGTCAAACCAACAAAGTTAATACTCTTACTTCACTAAATATGGATTAAGCACAGTAGCAAGAATAAGTTCGTTCCACAGAGAGAGATATGGTTTATCAGTTGTGTTGAAAACTTATGAGTAACCAGAGGGGGGGATTTTTGTTGTGCGAATAAAATAAAAACGAAACAAGTAAATAAAAATAGAAATCAGAGAGAGAAAATACTGGTTAAGGGTTTCATCTTCAATCACCAAACATGTTCATCAATCGATCAAAGTTAACATTCAATCTTTCTCATACCAAGAGCCCTAGAGTACCCCATCGAGAGTATACTCCGGTAAATTCCTTATATCATTGCATACCATAACGATGAATATGCAAATACTACTCAGAGAATAACTCAACGCAATGTGCAATCAAGTTCAATTCTCCAAGAGCTTTAGGTTCTATGAATTAGGCTAATCTATGCAACAGAAAACTATTCAACATAGGTCAAGCTTCTACATATTATTTCTAAAAGCTATCACCACTTTCGAAATCATATTGTGCTACTTGTGACAGGATTCTTTGACTATTTCGTATCTCAAAACCCTAATCTAGCTATAGATATGCTTTCGTATTCATTCAGTTTGCAACTTAAACAAATAAGAAAACAATCATATTGCAATACATCAATCATGCAATTATTAAACACAGTAGAACATGAACGACAAGAGATTTCATGAATAACAACAATTGACCAGCCAGATTGATTAATATGTTTGAGATTTCAGACTACATCCCATAACCAATACGAATTATTTAGTTACACATCACCATGAAGTTCAAGACAATAAGAATATAAAGAAGTAGAGACATCAAGTAAATAAAAGATAACTCAAGTTCAAACTCAAATCAGCAAACCAATGTGATGGTGTGATGTTTTGTGACAGTCCAGAAAGACATCTACTTTGCTTGTTGCGAGAACTCCTTGTTGCTGCGGCGTCGAGAACAACAACGTGCTGCTGTGGTGATGGTGCACAGTGATAGAGGATGGTGCAGTTGGCAATGGAGAGATGGTGGAGGGACTGGTGGTGATGGATGGAAAGATGGAGTGCAGGTGGTGGCTGTCAGATTTTGGAGAGGAGCAAAGCTCCTCTCTGTTGGTAGACGGCAGAAGTGGTGGTGTCGAGATATATCCCCTGTAACCTTTTTTTCTCCTTCTTTTATATCCTCTCTTCCTTGCTGCGCAAAGACCTAGTTTCCCAATACACCTCAGCTTCCAAAAATAACTCAATGATCAGCACCATACATCTTCAAAGATCAAGGGCAGCAACAGAATCTCTTCCCTGCCTTGTCGCTCCAACTCAACCCAAAACTGGACCATAACCACCGGTTTAAAGCCCTTGATTTCTTCCCTTCTAGTACTCGAATTGAGAACCTTCTTCCAACCCATTTTCCTGGACCCAGTTGGCTGTTGAATCGAGCCCTAAGACCCACCAGAATCGATGGTTAACCACCGGCAGAGCTGATGCAACTAGACTAGACACAACTGGCTTGAAATCTTCATCCAGACCTTCTGACAAACACATTGCAGGCATAAACCCCTGCCAACGGGAATGAGTTTGAACTGTATTTCTAAACTCTCACAAAATTCCATCCCTGCAACAGTACACTCACACACATACATTCATAGCCCATTAATTCATTCATTCCGAACTAGCCTCATTGATCTCTTGATTCATTAAACCACGGCAATGGCAGCAGTCCCTCGGTCACGAACTCTTCTCTGTGCAAGTCTCATTCTCCAACTGTAGCCCAGTACCAGATAAGAATCAAACCACTGAACCCCTTTCCTTCTTGCTGAACACAACTGACTTAACCCCAACCCCTTGGCAGACATCAATCCGAAAACCAGCAAGAGTTGGTAGTAGCTCTGGTTCATGAGTGGCGTCTGGTGCTTCTTTCTCTGTTTTCTTGACACTCAAACTCTGACCCAAATGACTCGAACCCATTCCCGTGTCTTCTCACTTCGAATTTCTCCCTTGGTTTACACACATCAGACCTGTAGTTGGTCGAAGGCAGACCTGGCAGGAAACTGTTGTCGTGTCCTGAACTGGAATCTCTGGATCGACTTTCTGGTTTTGTATTAGAAGATGGTGCCCTTTAGCGAAGATGTTGTCTGCTCCAGTAATGGCTGTTGTGAAGTGGCTGCCCTGAGCTGAAGAAGACGGGTGCTCCTGCAATTACTGTAGCTTGATTTAGGTGACTGCCCCTTAACGACCACCTGGTTGTCAATAGTACTCGCCCAAAAATGACTATTTTGCCCTTTTTGCTCCACATGACTCCAAAATACCTACAAAATGCAAAAGAAGCGTAAAACGCAACTAATACAACAATTATAGCAAAGAAAGCATAATCCATGAATACTTTAGAGAGGTGTTTTAGACACCTATCATTTACTAGTCTTCTTTGTATTGTACTTGTGTTCTGTTTTATCACGTCTATCAAACCTAACGATCTTGTTTATTCTAAGGTCCTTCTCTTCTGATATAAGGCCACTCAAGATCGTTGTGATAAGAACATACTCTTTATCTATTAACCTGGATTTGTCAGCAAGCCGCTTTCGGTTTGTGTGCCTAACCTATAGATATTGAGTGGAATCAAGATCGTTGTTATTGGATTTGTTCTTTTGAAGGTACACTGTTCTTCACGGTCATATCATATCGTACTTGCTACAGCTATCTACTTGATTCCAACTGGGACGACGAGGTTGCTCTTTCGGGAGTTTAGGTTTTGAAACCTTGATCGATATCTCGAGGTGTTTATTGCCTAAGTAAACTCAATATCCTCGCTCTTGGTGTGAAAAGACTTCGGTGAAATATATGTAAGTTACCAAGGATATCATCTAGCGATTTGACCTGCCGTTATTTGGTTGTTGTCCAAAGGTTGTAATCGTCCGATTGGAGGTCGGGTAGCGATAGTCCTCGCGACGGGCGGTGAGGCAACTCTTGCGTAAGACAGTAAAGGACGTCTGTTTGCGTAAGGGAGTACATGTGCGTGACCACCTTGCTGTGGTTGGAGGCGTAGGAATACTTAGGGGAAATCTTTGTGACTAATAGTCGTATTAGGGTCATATTGTCTGCACCAGCTAGTCCGAAGTCTGAGAGTAGGTGTGTTGGCGGCTTAATTCTTAAGAGTATTCAAAACTGGACTAGGTCCCGGGGTTTTTCTACGGGTTTGTAGTTTCCTCGTTAACAAAATCTTGTGTGTACTTTACTTTACTTCCGCATTATATTTGAGCCATCTTATATAATTAAAGTATCGTACTTGGTTGATTGACATAGTTTTTTATGTATTGACTCCCTTGTGCGAATCAATCAAATCTGAAGGAGATCTCGTTCTTGAGTTCTTGATTACAGGAAACGTTCAGGGTTTGACTTATAGGTGGACTAAACGAAAAGATTGGTGGTGTACTCGGTACCCTCGTCTTATCAGTATCTTCTCCTAGGCAAGGCTTAGTTACACTTCCTTAGTTTTGCGCCACGTAGCGAATACGCCCTAACACTCAACAATTATTTGTCCTCTTTCGCCGACAAGCATGGTCGGCGACCTTACTTTCTAATCTTCTAACTTCAGCGGACTAGCCTTCTACTGGATAAGGATTATTGACGCGGATCCCACTGAGTCAATGAGTCAACTCTGAGAACCTGACCGCTCTGATCTTCTCATAAATGCCCAGATACTTCTCAGCTTCCTGTCGGTGACGTATCCTTTATCCGCTAATCACAGTTCGCCCTTCGATACCCGCTGATGTAGCTTCAGCGGCTCTGTACGCCAATCTCCTTACACCTGGTAATTCGTTGTGGTCTTCCGTTGATGATTCTGTACTTCTCAAAGATAGTCTTCTTACGCAGCTTCACCTCTAGGATGCTTTTATTCGTAGAAGGCATTTTCTACACTCACATTTTGCCCCTTTGCTTATTAAGCAAAATCTTCGTAAAGCAACGTCTGGTGTGGGCGGAGTAAATAAGTGAAGTCTTCGAAGTAGTTTGGTTGGATCTGGCTTTTTCGGCGAACTTTCTTGGACGAATCTTCTGTCGGCGGCGATATTTCTGACATGGATTGGCGTGTTGTCTTTAATCATGTTTGACTGGCTCTAAGCTTTGGACTTAGGTGTGCTGATGTAAACTTGAGCGGATCTTCTGTCTTCAGCGGATGATCATTAATTGTTGAGAAAACTGTTGTGTGAGAATCTGGGGAGCTTTTTCTTCTTCATTGAGCGAGCGAGATTCGCGACCTTGAATGTAAGCGAGGTACTGACTGTCTTTGTAATCTTCGGCGGTATCTGCTTCTTCAGCTAAAGGAGATATGAAAAAAGTTTATAGACTCAAGTTGTGTTACGGCGGGCTTCTTTGTTGTTGCTGAAAAAGGAGGGGTACCGAAATACTACCAACTTTTCGTTTTGGCTCGTGAGTCTTATGGTTTAAGTCTGGACGATCTCAAAAATCAATATCCAAACTTATAACTGGAGTTGTTAGACCTCGACAAAGAGTACTTTGGAGTCAACTCGACAGTTATGCAATAACGTACTACTTGGTGCTTTAATTATAAATCAGAGTTATAATGCGGAAAGTAAAAGCACACAAGACACCAGAGATTTTTTTAACGAGGAAACTGCCTTGCAGAAAAACCTCGGGACCTCGTCCAGTTTGAACACCGCCCAGTACAAACTGACTACAAACACTAGCCTACTATAAGACTTCGGTCTGGGATGTAGCAGAGACCAACTCAAGCCCTCCAAGCGAATTGGCTACTGTCGCCTTCCTTACGTCTCTAGATCCCCCACAGATCGTCACGCACTTGATTCCCCCAGCTGACGTCCTTTACAGGCCTAGGAGTTGCTTTGACCGCTGTCAAAGGCTTGTGTCAGCAATACTGGTTTTTCAACCAAACTGTTGACGTATGGTGTAATTGTCCTCTATCAGTTTACCATACATAAGATGACTTCCTTCGGATTGTTAAATCCAGGTCATACGGAAATCGACTTCTTGAACCGGGGCTGACACGCAAACCAAGTAAGCAATGCCCAATTCGAATCTACCTCAGTTATACACGAAGAACCACTTAAGGAACTTGTATAACTGGAGCCAACTAGGTCTTACAACACCGAGTGCAGCCGTGCGTTGCTACCTTTCCAACCTTGTTGAGTAACGTATCATTTCTTGAATAGCCGTATATCAGAAGAGACGGACTTTAGAATAGACAAGAACGTGATCAGGTTACCAAGGTTACATTTTAATCCGATTTCAACCAAAGATGGTTTCAATCTCCTACCTGTGCTTCCCAACTCTCAAGAGAAGTCTTTATAGTCGTAGGGAGTTCTCAGAGGAGCTGCAACCTATAGAGGATGACTATACCACAACAAGCATTCACCGAAGTGAAAAGAGTTTACGCTACCTTCCCTAAGGACCTTCATGTATGCTTGATGCTTGCGGTATTTGTCCGTATACACCTCTATTTATAGCACTCAATAAGATAGGTTGCTTTGGAATAAAGCAATCAATTACTTGTCCCACAAGTTAGGGAAACCCTAAACTTGGCAACCAAGTAATAGAGATTAATCTCAATTGGAATTCTTTTTAGAGTTATCTGCCAAGTGTTTTGTTAGCTCAAAAACACTTCAAGATAGAAATCCAACAGACCATAGATAATCTTATCTTATTGACTCATTGAGGATCGTTAGATGGAACACAAAAGATATTCTGTATAACCAAGTCCATCTAAGAGATAAAGAAGTTTTGGAATTTGACTCAGAGTGAAATTCTAGGAGAATATTCACTAAATCCGACACCAGGCAGAATGACCGACATTCAGGTTCGCGTACTTGTTCGCGAAATGTTTAGCCATTCGAACTTAGAAGAATTCTGAGTTTCTGGTTTGCGAACCGGTTCGGGAACCGTCCACCTGTCAGATTTCGTCAAATTTGGATTCCGCTGGAAGTACTGGGCTGAGCCAGAACTTAGACGTGAGAACGTCCTCACCTGTGATCCATGGACTCTTTGCTCAAGAGTACTCCTTTAGATTCATCCATATCCAACTAACAGTTTGCAAGCAAACCATTGTAATGGACACATGGCACCGAATCTGTCTCATACATTCTTGTACTCACAGTAATTTGTGGGATCAAATACTGGTCATGACACAAGGCCACGTTACACAAGAATACAATCTCAATCGCTATTATCACTACTAAAGTAGTCGACTATTTCGAAAGAATAGAGAAAGTAGAAATAGAAGAATATCCATAAAGTCATAACTCCTACTAACCTTTTATCGATGAAGAATAATCGATGTCTTCTTTGTCTTCACAGTCTTCGTCTTCAAGGTCTCTACTACTTTGTCTATATCCCAATTCCGAAATCTAAACTCTAGTAGGCTAAATCAAGAATTGAGTTTTGACACCTAAAACTGACAACTAGCTTGACATACCAACGCTAGTGGGTTTGACCGGACAATGCCCTAACAGTTGCGGCTCCTGATCCTGACTGCTTACTTGTGAACTTCAGAATGGTGGTTTGTATGCCGGAGAGATGCTGATTAAATTTTTGTTGTTGCTGAAGGAACTGAGCGGAAGAGTACAACTTGTTTTTAAAGTATATATATATATATACTTGCCCCTACTCTTGCGCGAGGTTTTGAAGCAACGACTCCGGATTCATCGGCTTGTAGTTGTCATGTCTGTTTTCCTGCTTTTATCGTTATGCCTGCTTTGTATTGATTTAAAATCCTTGTATTCGCCAAGTGATGTCCTGCAAATGAATCATAGAGAAATTAAAAAGATTTTTTTTTTTAGCTTCGTTAATATACTTTTTAGCTTTGTATTTCATATACATGGTTGCCCCTTTTTGCTTTGAAAAGTAAAGAACCGAGACTTTTGAAAGCAAAAACAAAACAAGACTTGTGTATTTTATATGGCTCTGCCCCTGTTGGTCATGCTAGGAATCTTGTAAAATGCCATAGGAAACAATAACTCGAAGTAGTTATGATATCTTAATATGATAACTTGGGTTAGTGATACTTAGCTCTCAGCTGTTATATGATTATCGCTTGTTCATTGCTAAGTTTGGCGGGTAATATAATATTGAACCGCTGCCCCAGCGTGTATCAACTGGTAGTTACCAATTTCACATCGGCGAAAATTCGTGGCATTCAGCGGATACTTTGTTAAATCGGCAATCCCTTTGAATGAAGCTACATTTGTTACTCAAATTCAAGATTTAACGTACAAAGGCAAATAATAAAGCAAGTTTAAAGGTAAAAGATAAGATAATATTGTAGATGCAAATAGTAATGCGAACTTAGTGATCGTGCCCCTGCCATGGTTAGTAACTTGTAAGAGAAGTGGAAATGCATTTATAATGACGAATGTACCGCAATTGAGCGTATAATGAAATGTGATACTTTATCTTGTTTGTTCGGCGTAAAGTAAATAGTTGGGCGGTTGCCCCTCGGTCAATTTGAAAGTATTTGATGTTACCATATCTATCAGTTGATATGCAACTTAGTCATGTGCAGGTCGGCGACGTGTGTACCAAGCTTGAATTCTTTAGCGAACACTGTTGTAATCAGCTCCTTGTCTTCTTAGAAAGCGGTGATATTTGAAGTTCCTGTAGGTACGATCTATCCAAGCAACTTGAAAGCAAAGTTAGTTTTTTCATTGTGTATGTTTAAAGTCATAGCGGGGTAATGCAAAGGTAATAACATAGGCGACGTTTTTTGACTCGTGATGAAGTTGAAGAGTATTATATAAATTCAAAGTTATAGTATGCTGAGATAAAATTATTGTAAAGCTTTTTATTATGCCCCTGGATGGCTTGCCGTGTTATGTAAATGTTGGTGGCGGCCTTTGCCAAATTCAATTGTTCGCCCAAAATTTTTTGCGAGGAGAACAGACTTCCAGTTTCTAAAGCATATGCCTTTCAAGCAATGCTTGAAAATAATGAGATAGAGACTCATTCTGTCGCCGAAGAAGAGGAGCATGACGAGTATGATGAGGATGGCGATGAAGTCTTCAAGGATGAATTCCTTGTAAATTCCTCTTGTTTTTAATCCTTTTGAGGATCAAATACAATCTTTACTTTGTTTTTCCTTGTTCAAGGTTCCTCTATGAACTTTATTTTATTTCTTTACTTGAAAAATATATTTGCTTTGTAGCATATCTTGTTATTTCAGCGATCTGTCTCTTTATCTTCTGCGTAACTAAGCTATCTGGCCCAAATGATTAGCTAATGGATATCCCACTGGTCCATATCACAGCCTTCCATTATACATTGTTACTTGTGCCCGTCGGTGATCTATTATAAGTGGGGTGGTTTACCTGATAGGAGTTTTATATTTTTAAGCCATCACTTATAGATCAACAAATAACACGTAGGGACTTATAGTTCCAATGGCCAGATTTACCGTGACCCATAACTTTTTATCACCGGAATCCAAGTTAAGCTTGTTATCGCTGCTTCTTCAATTTAGAAATATATCGAGACCTCTTTGGTCTAGAACTGTTGGATCTGAGAGACTTTAGAGTCTATAGCATTTGCCTTCATATATGGTGCTTGGCCTTGAATAATACATGATCAGGGTTTTTGTATATGGCATTTTGCCACAGTAGATGGCTTTTTAGCCTTGAAGATATTTGGCGATTTTGCCTCAGCGTATGGCTTTTTAGCCTTGAAGATATTTGGCGATTTTGCCTCAGCGTATGGCTTTTTAGCCTTGAAGATATTTGGCAATTTTGCCTCAATAGGACCTTTTTAGTCAGGAGCAATTAGCTCATATAGTCGGCGAAGCTCATTGGATTATTCGTTTGGCGCTTTTTCACTGATTAGCTCATATAGTCGGCGAAGCTCATTGGCCTATTCGTTCGGCGCTTTTTCACTTATGTGTTTTATCGTGTAGACGAACTGTTGACTTTCTTATCTGTGTTCAAAGACAAAAATATATCGAGAATATAGTAGAATGGAATTTTTTGCCCCATGGGTTAGCGGTGATCACATAGTATTCAAATAAATTACGAAATTCAAACTTGATTGAAAATCTGCCCCAGCTATGCTCTTGGGTTGAGCGAGGTGGATTTCTAAGTATGGTTTAATTTCAGCGAGTTTCAAAAAATGCTGCATCTTAAACTTAGCAACAGGATGCCATTTTGGAGATGTGAGACTATGCAGTCGCTATGTCCTCACATCATTGATCGTTTTTCGCCCAAACTTATTTCTCAATAAATATACCCTTTGATTATAGTGTGTTTAACACGATTTGCCTACGATATGGTAATGTCAAAGCTATGTCGCGATAAAATTTTAAATAATCTAACGTATATGGAATTTGTAGTATGTGACTTACAATGTGAAATAAACTAAAAAATTTTAATTTATCATGACAAATATTATTAGTATCTCTATTGAGTTTCGCTAATGTGCAATAGGCGCGTCCGCCAAACATAATTTTGATTGGAATGGGGTATAACAATATGTTATGCTGAAGTGATCAGTGACACCAAAAATTCTTACTTCACTATCATTTGAAATCTGATTCATTCTTGAAAAAGATGGAATTTAAATGGTAGGAAATGCTTATCGTTTTGTTTGAGTCGGCGAAAGAAGTATTCCTGTGCTTTGAGCCAATCGTTGCTTGCTTATCTTCATTTCTTCAGGTTATAGTTACTCCTCATAAGAGTCAATCGCGATCTTTGTGGGATGCGTTTCCTTCCAGTGATACTGCTTCCACTTCTGCTGACCTTGAGGACCACTTTGTTGCTGTGAAATCTGCTGACGCTACTTCTTCTCTTGCTGCAGATGTTGTTAAGTACATTGCTGAGCTGGAAGAAATGCTACACCACAATGATGTTATGACGAGGCTTCACTTTGATGCAGTCTTCTCCAGATACTTCAGGGGTATTCTTAGTAAGTGCGCTGACTATTCTTCTATCTGCGTTGAGCTGCGGTTCTTTCTGATTCCTGATGACGGATATGCGGAGGGTGCTGCTACGAATGATGATGATGCGCATGATTCAGAAGAAACACAATAATAAGTTTAACTCAATAGGATAGATTTCCCTTTTTGATGCTCCTGTGTATATGCGCGTGTATGAACAATTATTATGTGTATACTTTTGAAGAATGTTAGTTTGTGCAGAGTGTGTTATTTCTAAGTTACACTACGTCGTTTTTCCTAAGCTACGTGATAACCACCTAAGCTTCGTATGGCTTTAGTATTTATTTATGAACCGTCCATATTAGTGATCGTGGCCAGTCAATTACTGTATGGGGGCATTCGAGACAGTCGACAGTCATTGCCATTTGCCACCTGGGGATGGCTTTTATTTTTTGTGATTACCCATCCCCCGTCATACCAGATCTCTTTTCTTTTCACCGTAGTGGGCGATTAAGGAAATTTGACAATAATTATGCCATATTACGGCCATTCATCAGACCTCAGATCAGCGTTGATTCATCAAGGGCTGGGTTGCTTATATCCGGCTTTCTGCATCGATTTATTCCCCTAATTTTGCAAACTCAATTTTCCTTAAAGAGTTTTATTTATTGCTAATGGTGCCTTATGCACTGTATACCAATTTGAAATTTTCCTAAATGTAATTCCCTTGGTTGTTTCGATTCTTTCAAATCTGCTTCAGCATATGGCGTTGGGCCCGAGGTACTCCGCTGATAGCTTCAATATCCTCTGCTTGTTGTGCACTTCCTTCATCATTCCTCTGCGCATTCTGTGTTCCACTTGCCAGATGCTCCTATCGCCTAATTATTTACTGCACGTGCATTGAGTTGCATCTTTTGGTTGCTACTTCGTCTAATTTGATTTCCATTAGCCTTGTTGGTGTAGGGAACTTGATGTTCTGGTCGAGCATTGACGGTATTGCTCTCGTCTGATGTATCAATTTTCTTCATAGGATTGATATGTATGGTGATTCCATGTTGACTATAATGAAACACACATCTAATGCTATTGGCCCCGCTGCCACCTTAAGTACTACTTCCTAGAATTGTTTACATTCCATTGAATCCATAGATGGTTCTTCCTATTTTTTTCATTGTTGATTCGATGATCCTCATCTCCCTGTATGTATCGTAAAGCTTAGGGTCAGCGCAACACCTTAGACATAGGTTAATAAGTAGAGAAATCAGCCTTCGCTCCCTTTCCCTAATTATGTTACAAATGTAAGAACAGACCTCTACCCCTCCGCTCAGCGGAAGAAGGAGGTGTATAACGACATAGTAGGTACTTAGTAATATTCGGCTGAGTATCACCGGATCACTGAGGGGTCTGTCCTCGGTAATCCATAGTAAATAAGGAACCCTCTACCCTTAGAGGGGGATCCAAGTTCATTCATATCAATAAGAGAGAGTTATCACCAATATTGTCTTCTTAGATTGTGTTAATATTAGTTGTTTGGTATTTCCCGCAACTACAATAGGTTCACGAACTAAAAAGTTGGTGGTGTATTGGTTACCCCCGCTTTTTCGAGTGACCTTAACACTTTGAGTTTATTTTCTATATTATACTTCAAAGTGTTGAACGATGTTTATCGGAACTTTATTCCATATGAATATTTATGGTGAGAACTATGTTTTTTTATTCTTAATCTGTGGTGGCAGTTAATGTTGTCGATGTAAAAGAAAAAATTGAAATTGCTGAAACAATTGTGTTGATGTTGTAACGATGAAGATGGTGGTTGAGAAGATTGTGATGGTTTTGGTGGAGGTTGTAAAGGTTGTAGTGGAGGTTGTTGTAGTGGTTGAGGTAGTGGTGGTGGTGTTGGTTGTGGATATTGACATTGAGGAGAAATCAACTGCAGAAATAGTTGATAATTTTTCAACTGTTGGTGGTTGTTAGAGTATTGCTCGGTTGAACCCACTTGTATTGGTATGTCAAGACGCATTCCTTGATTTAGTCTACAATATCATTCTCGGACTTGGATAGTTTAGGTGTTGAGATGAAGACCATTTGAAGATTGAAGACTGGAGCTTATTCATTTTATATTTATCGTCCTCTTGTCAAAAGGTTAGTAAGGATTATTCCTCGATTTCGTATCTACCATTCTATCGATTTAATAGTTGATGATGTTGTATATATTGATACCTATAAGAAGGAATAAAAGAGAGTTCTTTGAGTCTTAGCAGAATTGTTTACTCAATAATGATTTAAAGATTTGGAACTTAGAAGTGAAACTGAGTGAAGTTCTGAAATCAGGTACCCAACATGTTCGTGTACCCTACACGAACCTGGTAAGTTAAGAAAGTTTCTGAACTCGATATATGTCATATAGTTCGCGTGCCTAACACGAACTATGATTGTCGATATCAAAACTAAAATTAAGTTGTAACATATGTTTGTGTATCCTACACGAGCCATACACAGTTCGGATACTCTTGTCCACTTTATTGTCTTTCAATTCGCGTACCCTACATGAACCTTGTGCACGTATACATGATATATACTCTCGTCAAGGTGATCCTTTTCACCACCTTAAGCCACTTTGGCTCTGGGTGGTTCGAAAAGTTTGGGTTGGACTTTTGAGCGAGTCATGGATATCTTTGTTCGTGAAATCACTCGATCCCTACTCAATGGTGTTAGAGCATGGCTCTGTCAACCTCACAAAGTGTTGGTATGTCAAGCTTAGTTGTCAAATTTAGTGATCAAAACTCGACCGCTTAAAACACACATTAGGTAAAGACTTCATTAAGTTAGCTTTAGGTTGTGAAGGATGTTGGAGGGATTTAGAGACACTACATGAAGAGTCAAAGAATATCGAGTAGAAAACGAGGACAGCTTCGCATTCAAGAGGTTAATGAATCTAAATAACACGATTTCATTATCTTTTACACTTGTGTTACAATAGACAAAACATAACTTAATGCTTGAGCTTTACGTTATGACTTGTTCACTTGTGATCAATGTGTCTTAAGAGATAACTCAACGATATCGCTTACGGTATTCGTTGTTGTAGTTATGACGTTCTATATTTCTTTGAGCTTTCTTTTCTTCTCAGTATCTAAGTGATATAAGGTTTTCCTAAAATCCGCGAGTTGGATAATAGCAGTCTAGTGATGTTGTCTCTGTAGTATTACGAGATTAAATCCATCATAGTATTGTGTCTCGACTTACCTTGTCTAACTCCGTCAGATTGTTAATACATATTTGTATGTGCTAAAGTAATCGAGATCGTGACTCACACTTATGTTGTGTAGACTCGACATACTGCTTTTTTGAGTTTGAATACTGTATCTTTGTTTGGCTCTGATTTCTAGAGTTTGAGATCATACATTTGATTTTGGACATATGACGATCTAAAATACCATATCACTTATAGATTTCAAAACCATATTCCTTGTTTTCTTTCTTATGGACTTTAGAGTTCGAAACCTCAATGTAGGTTTTGGTAAAACTGACTTTAGTGTTCTAAACCATAATCTGGTTTTAGTCCATGAGTTATTGTGTCCGATACTTAAATCTAAGTTTTGACTATAAGAAAACTTTAGTTCGAAACAATGTTTGCTGGCTAACAGTGACTTGAGAATCGAGACCAATGTGTCTTGACCATGTGAGTTCTAAAGGTAAAAACTTGGGCTTCCTAAAGGTTTATGTGAACCGGAAAGATCACCTGTGCGTCAAGAACAAAAAGGTGTGATGCTGAAACATTGCTTGCCCACATGGACTCTCAAGTTCGACACCAAACATTTGTTGTGGAATTAATATGTGTTTCTTGTTTCGAAACCTCATTGTGGTTTTGTTAAACAATAAATCTAAAGTTCGAAATCATGTATTGGTTTGCCATATGAAATCCAAATTTGGGAACCTTAATTCGGTTTTTATTCATATGAACTCTATAATCCGAAACCTAACTTTGGTTTCTGCTAAACAAGATATAGAGTTCGAAACCTAAATATGATTATCTCAGAGAACGTATATCAAAGTTCAAACTCTATCATTTTGATTTGTGGTTCAACGAATTAATGAGTTTGATATTCTCAGTTTGAAGTTTGAATTTGTTTATCTTCAATGTACAACTAAGTTTGTTTGAGTCATCATTAGAAATATGGTTCGTCGTTCTTGTTAGTTAACACATGGTTTCTATTTAATACTATATGTGATTAAATCTTCGTATTTATACACTACCACGATCAAACACGAAATTGAGTATTCTACTGGTGTTTGATGTGAATTCCCGAGTATCATTAAAGTGATCATCTACACTGGAATCGTGAATTCATGAGGAACAACATTGTTATTACTCGGAGAATCATACACAGTACTTTCCATGGTATATCTATATTGTATAATTCAGAATGTCCTTGAACTTATGTGGTCACGTAAGTTTAACATACAAGGCTTGTCCATGTTTGCGATGATACGTTATACTAATGTTAGCCATATTGGACCTGATCCCACTATCACCTAAGATCGATCTGGCCCGTCCAGCAATGCTTAGGAAGTGATGTTGACATTATCAAAGTTATGACAACATTTGGAAGTAATAATACCATTAGATGATTTTCGAATCCAAGGACACGGATTTCGAATTGAACTCTATCCAAGGGAGTATATTTGGTAAGCACCATATTTCGAATTAGTGAAATATCCAAATATATCTTATTGAGTATTATTTGCTTTGAATGCTTTAGTGTGAAGTCTTCTCTTAGGGATTGAGAAGCCTAAAAGTACCTCTTCATGGAAACTACTTTACTAGTCTTCTTTGTATTGTACTTATGTTATATTATATCACGTCTATCAAAGTCTTACGATCATGTTTATTCTAAGGTCCTTCTCTTTTGATATAAGATCACTCAAGATCGTAGTGATTAAAACATCTATCTATTTATTGACCTGGATTTGTAAGTAAGCCGCTTTCGGTTTGTGTGCCAAACAAATAGATATCGAGTGGAATCAAGATCGTTATTTTGGATTGATTTGTTTTGCAGGTACTTTGTTCATCAAGGTCATTATATTGTACGCATCCAAGATTGTTTGATTTCAACTGGGACGAAAAGGTTGCTCTTTCAGGAGTTCTGATTTCAAAATCTTGTTTGATATCTCGAGGGGTTTATTACCACGTAAACTTAAATAGCCTCGCTCTTGGTGTAAAACAACTTCGGTGAAATATTTGTTAAGTTACCAAGGATATCGTTTAGTGGTTTGACCTGCCGCTATTTGGTTGTTGTGCATAAGGTTGTAGTCGTCAAATTGAAGGTCGGGTAGCGATAGTCTTCACAAAGGACTATGGAATAACTCTTTGGGAAGATAGTAAAGGACGTCTGTTTCTTTAAAGGAGTACATGTGCGTGATCACCTTACTGTGGTTGGAGGCGCAGGAATACTGAGGAAAAGCTTTGTGACTAGTAGTCGTATTAGGATCACATTGTTTTAACCAACTAGTCCGAAGTCTGAGAGTAGGTGTGTTGGCGGATTAATTCTTAAGAGTATTCAAACTGGACTAGGTCCCGGGGTTTTTTTACGAGTTTATACTTTCCTCGTTAACAAAATACTTGTGTGTACTTTACTTTATTCCTGCATTATATTTGATTCGTCATTTATAATTAAAGTATCGTACTTGTATGTTGACATAGTCTTTCGGTATCTTGTATTGATTCATGTTGTGAGATTCAATCAGTTACGAAAGAGATCTGTTCTTGATTAAAGGAACCTTTCAAGGTTTGACTTATATGTTGCTAAAATAAAAGATTGGTGGTGTACTCGGTACCCTCGTCTTTTCAATTGGTATTAGAGCAGGCAAACACCTCAATATCTAACAATTTGTGTTTGGTTCGATCCAACCTATAAGAATAACATGAACATGGACTATGAAACTTGTTTTGTCAATATGCCACCAAGATTTAATGGAACAAACTTTCAACAACAGAAACGCCTTATGGAGGTCTATCTCAAAACTCTTAACTTTGAGGTATGGATACTTATTGTTGAAGGTTATATTCCTCATGTTAACACCACTACTCTTGAACTCAAATCCCTTTTTGACTACACGTATGATGAAAAATTTATGGCACGTAACAATGTTGTAGGTCCCAATGCCATCTTTCATGCAGTTCAATGTGATGCTCTTAGTCGCATTATCTCATGCGAAAGATCTCATGAATCTTGGGTTATGCTTACACACTCTATGGACAAACGTAATAAGAATATGATTATGACACTCTGCTTCCTGATTGGAATAATCTTTGCATCAAACATGGAGAAACCTTCAAGGGTTTCTGTACAAGATTTTATCAAGTTCTTGACTCCTCGCGTATGCTAAAACATGCTGTCATTGACTAGGGTATAAGAAAAAAAATGTTAGAAGCATTATCCACAAAATTTCCTTCAAATGTTGCGGAAGATTATCTCCTTAGGTATCTTGCAAGTTTTGCAGATATCTCTTTATAGGAAACATCCCGTAACTCATCATTACCTAAAAGGAAACTTCTTTTAAACAAGTTGAGATCTAAACATTAGGACTGCACGTTTGACTAAGAAAGGAACATGCTACCAAAACTTCATGATGATTCTTTACAAAAGCTTGAACACATATTTAGTGAGATTAGACAATCACCTGCTGACCTAGCTCGACTTTCTGGTATGACTGGACTCAATAAATAATCCTCAAACAAGAAATATGTGTTTCATGTTCTATCAATCCGTCGAGATCATCTTCCAGTTGTGACAACACTAATAACCAGGTACGCTCATCCTATCCTGACAATGTTTAATCCCGTGGGGTGTCAAGCCCAACAAGATCTGATCATGCCTGATTGGTAATGAGAGGTTCTCTCATCAACATTGTCCTTTCAAAATTTGGAAGGGTGGGAGAACATCTTATCTGGTAAATACAATGGTATATATATGTAATATTGAAATAAAATACTAAAATTATTAGGATCATTGAGTTCAGTTCTCTCTGACCCATTGTTTTGGAAGTTTTTATGAAAAATCTCACGTGAATTCTATACATTAAAGAATCTTCAATTAAGAACATATTTTACCTAAGTTTCGAACTCATAAACTTTTTCGAAATATATCAGAAATGTAAAGAATTATATTCCGAGAAACATTTTTTGCAGGTATAAATATTTTCTTTAATGGACACAAGATATATATTTAGGAATAAATAATATCTCTATCACGATAAAATTTATTGAAAAAACAATGATGGTTCAAACCGGGTCAAAAGCTAAACTCATTGAAACCATAATATCAATGAAGAGTTGTCTGGTGATTTCAACTAATCGGTCAAGATTTCTTCAGATCCATACAAAGTTACTCCTCTCAGGGCAAAACAAGTGTGCTCATCCCATGCTGGAACCCATGATCTACTTGTCCAAAATTGTCTCGACACAAAAATGGATTTGTTCAATATCAAGCAAATGATTTCGAACACTGTAGATTTCCAGCATAGGCTTAAGCGACAGTAACGAGTGATTATTCGTAACCAAAAACGTCCCATTCAACTTGGAATGGGAACTCGTGAGTTCCTCCGAACTGTAAATTGAAAAGTTAACTCGCTGTCACATGAGCACAATCAGGATATTGTTAAGCGGATTCGTGATATCAGTGGAAAATTTTGTGATAATGGGGTTGGGAAGTTTGAGGATCTTCAAGAAACTCTTTAATAACATTGTTCATCTCTTAGGATTAAAAATGTTATTTGAAATTATTAAGCAATAAAATAAAACAAAAACTATTAGTATTTTATTTGATTGTTATTTTATTTATTTTTTATATATTCGAAAAATACAAAAGCAGGTGCGCGAGTTTCGAATGCAATACATGATTTAATATTTCCGAATCTATTATGTGAATGTGTTGCAGGTTATCAAGATTATAATTGTATCTGTTAGGACATTGTCCGGTCAAACCCACTAGCGTTGGTATGTCAAGC
>JAJJMA010036918.1:0-12254 GCA_023529015.1 Papaver nudicaule
GTAATAATCATAACCATAACAAGGTTGGAGATGAATATAACCGTGAGAGTAAGTCCAATCATTATTTACACCAGGCTCCATATATATACAAAAGGTACCTGAAAGAAAAATTCTCGAAGCAGAAAATGAGTAAAAAAGAAAAATAAAATAAAAATATATACAATAAAGAAAAATTAAAAATTAAAAATATATACAATAAAAAAAATTAAAAACACCAATCACAATATTCCTAAACCGCTCCCCGGCAGCGGCGCCAAAAACTTGTTAGGTTTGGGAACCTACAATAAATAAATGCAAGTGCACAGTGTCTAACTAGTAGACAACGGCAAGTACAGGTCGAACCCACAGGGAGCGGTGGAAAATAACGTAATTAATATTCCTAATTTATTAAGCAACAAAATGATTGCTCTTGGCCAAACATTTATTGAAAATATATTTTCATTTATGAATTATATTTTTCATTAATGTAAAAATGCTAGAGTATTAGATCTCATTAAATGTTATATATGAGTCTAAGTGAGAAATTTCAGAACATATATGGAAATGTGCTTTAAAGATTTCCGAAATTAAGTTAGCCTCATTTCAAAGCTAAGCCTTAGTCAATATAAATAGGAGTGGTATCTCTCCTGAAAGTTGTATCCCTCTACCAAGCTTTTCTTCAGATCTAAAGCTATTGTCTGCCGCTTTTCTTTTCAGTTACCTTTGAGCTTTTGCTCTCGGTCTAGAATTGCGAGGAAGTCTTCTTTAGGGATCGAGAAACCTAGAAGTACCTCTTATGGGAAACTAGTTTATGTTTACTAGTCTTCTTTGTATTGTACTTGTGTTATGTTCTATCACGTCTATCAAACCTTGCGATCTTGTTTATTCTATGGTCCTTGTCTTCTGTTATAAGGCCACTCAAGATCGTTGTGATTAGAACATACTCTTTATCACCTGGATTTGTCAGCAAGCCACTTTCGGTTTGTATGCCTAAACTATAGATATTGAGTGGAATCAAGATTGTTGTTATTAGATATGTTCTTTGCAGGTAATCTGTTCTTCACGGTCATATCATATCGTACTTGCTACAGCTATCTGCTTGATTCCAACTGGGACGACAAGGTTGCCCTTTCGGGAGTTTTGGTTTTGAAACCTTGATCGATATCTCGAGGAGTTTATTAACAAGTAAACTTAAATATCCTCGCTCTTGGTGTAAAAGAACTTCAGTGAAATATCTATTAGTTACCAAGGATATCATCTAACGATTTTACCTGCCGCTATTTGGTTGTTGTCCATAAGGTTGTAATCGTCTTATTGGAGGTCGGGTAGTGATAGTCCTCGCGACGGGCTGTGAGGCAACTCTTGCGTAAGACAGTAAATGACATCTGTTTGCGTAAGGGAGTACATGTGCATGACCACCTTACTGTCGTTGGAGGCGTAAGAATACTAAGGGGAAATCTTTGTGACTAGTAGTCGTATTAGGGTCATATTGTCTGCACAAGCTAGTCCGAAGTCTGGGAGTAGGTGTGTTGGCGGCTTAATTCTTAAGAGTATTCAAACTGGACGAGGTCCCGATGTTTTTCTACGAGTTTGTAGTTTCCTCGTTAACAAAAATCTTGTGTGTACTTTACTTTATTTCCGCGTTATATTTGATTCGTCATTTATAATTAAAATATTGTACTTGGTTGTTGACATAGCCTTTCGGATTCTTGTATTGGCTCCCTTGTGTGAATCAATCAGATCTGAAGGAGATCTTGTTCTTGAGTTCTTGAGTACAGGAACCGTTCAAGGTTTGACTTATAAAAGGACTAAAATAAAAGATTGGTGGTGTACTCGGTACCCTCGTGTTTTCAGTTTGTTTACCCTTTTGACAGGCACCACATACACCATACACATTGACATTAATCTTAGGAACTTCCCTCACGAGTTCTTTATTGATTATTTTAATAAGTAAACGATAATTGATGTGACCAAATCGTTCATGCCATAAATGTGTTGATTTAATTTTAGTCAAATTACAACATAGGTTTGATTTAATATCAAAAAGGTAACATTTACTGGAATTCCGGAAGCCAGAAAATACAATATTTCCAGACTTGTCTTCTATGTCACATCTATCAATCCTGAAAACCTTTTAGATTAGCATTCATACCTTTTACGTAGACGACATCATGAATTTCAAGAATTCTAGGAAGCTTAATAGTACCCCTATTGCTAATATAGCAACAACTGCCATCTCCAAAGGTAAATGGTCCACCTTTGAATTCATCTGCACTTACAAACCAGAACAAATCTCATGTCATATGTCTACTGCAACCGCTGTCAAAAAACCATTGGAACAGTGATGTAAATCTTAGGGCTAATGCACCTAAGTAGTATTCGTTGCCAACTGAAGAATTGTTGGGTGTGACACTAGCATTAGACATAAGATCCTTTGCTCTTTTATGGTGTTTTAGAACAAGAGACAGTTTTTGTCTAAAGAGTTCACACGAGTGATGAACATGATCATGAAGACCCCAAATAGTGTCGGACGTTATCGAACGAGGATTAACATGTTGTGATTTATAACCAATTTCATGGCTGGTACCATGGTGATGGTAATCCTTATCAAAATTAGATTTTGAATATGAGGAAGATTCAATAGTGCCATGACCTGACTTATAGTCTGAAAGTTGTACAAGAAGAATCTTATTTTGCTTTATTTGCTCATCTAATTTTTTAAGGATTTCTTCATTTTCTTCACAAATTCTGTTAGTACAAATCCTCATTGTCTAGTCCATGTAGGAGTCCTTCGACTTTGTTTATCAATCTTTGTTTAGTGTAACACAGAAAATTGATAAACTCAATCCATGAATCAGAGGATTTGTTTAAGACAGATTCTAGATTAGAATTTATATCAAACCACGGATTGCCCATAGTTCACGAACTAGTCAAACACAAAGATTTACATCTTTTAGGTGTTTGCCTGCTCTGATACCAATTGAAAATGAGGGGATACCAAGGTACACCACCAACTATTGAATTCGTTAACCTAGTTGATTATGTTACTTGAACGATCTCACAAATCAATATTCAAGCAACAACCTGAATGATCTCAAAGGTTATTAATCAACAGTCGAACTATGCAATACTTTTAATTGTATATGTAAATATAATGCGGAACGTAAAAGTAATGCAAGACACGAGAAGTTTTGTTCACGAGGAAAACCCCGGGACCTAGTCCAGATTTGAACACACACAATATTAAGCAAATACAGACGCCAGCTTACGATCAGACTTCAGAATGGAATGTATCGAGACTGAATTAACCCTCCAAGCAACTCAGCTACCGCTGTGCTCCTACGTCTCTTGACTCCCGCAGAAGCCTACGCACTCGATTCCCCTTGCTAGCGTCCTTTACATAGGAGTTGCTCCACAGTCTGTCGTGAAAACTAGTGTTATCCTTCCTCTAACAGGACACCTGGTTGTACTCGATTGTCTTCCAACAAAGAATACGATAGGTTATTTCCTTTAGACTTAAAGTCAAGGTTAATGGAAATCGATTTACTGATTAGGGATTTTTTATTTAGCCTAAACAGTGATACCTCGTAGCGCGTGATGAACTCGATATTAAACCTAGTTCGTGAATTGCGTTATGGAAGTTCTAGGACTTAAAACACCGAGTTCAGCCTTATGAAGCTTCTATCAAATCCTTGGTCTTTATTGATTGAATTGACTGCAACAAAACAATCTACCTAGGATACAAGATCGGGAATATTACTTCCGGCATGTGCTTCACGATCCTCAAGTGAAGTCTTTCAAATTGTCGTAGTCCAAGAAAAGGACTTCGAGATGAGGACCAACCTTTATGCAAGGATACACAGATGTGTAGAGGATTGGTTTGTATCTCGCAAGAGGTCATCTATTTATATTGATTGTCAAGGGAGGTTTTGCTTTAAAGTTAACCAACCTTGAGTATGGCTCAAGTAAGTTTCCCAACTTAGAAAAGTCCATAGGCTGGTAATGAGATCCAACTCAATCTTCTTCTAACCTGTTGGTGAAAACCTAAGGGCCGTGAGAAGACTCGGCTTGATCAAATCAATGATGGCAATGTCTTAGAAAGTAAACCATGTTAAAGGGTCCATGTAAGTACACACGAACGTAAAAGACTATTATGGACAAAAGCTCCATGGGCCTTTGTGAGAACGAGTTCGAAAATCCATTATCACAAGAGAAAAACCTCAAAAAGAAGTTTTTATCCAGGGATTATATGAACGGGTTCATGTAGCAGTTTTCGGAGTTCAGGAATTTCTGAACTCTTATATGAACGCGTTCATGAAAAAATGTTGAGTTCAGGAATTTCCCTTCCAGCATATGAACGCGTTCATGAACGTGTACGTTGTTCAAGTGTAATTCGAGAACTAGCCATATTCCCACATTCTTCTTATGCATTGGTCACTAGGTAACCTAAGTGCCAAGATAATTAGTCTTTGATCCTTCGAGATCACTATAAATAATATCATAGACTATTTTATTGATAGAATGGTAATTAGTCTTTGATTCTTCTAACCTTTCGATGAGGATGATGTATATGTCAAGTGTGTAAGCTCCGGTCTTCATCTTCAATGGTATTCGTCTCGAATACCATTATCCTAGTCCAAAATGATATTGTAGACTTAATCAAGGATGTGTTTTTGTCAACTAAACTTGACAACTGACTTGAGATAGCAGCGCCAGTGGATTCAACTGAGCAATGCTCTAACACATATAGCCATCCGGGTCACCCATGACCCGAACCATTAACTGACCCATATACATGTTTATTTGCCCCATTTACCCACCTGAGTTGGTCTGACTCGGTCTGACTCACTTCATCTTCAACCTCTAGACTACAAGGAAACAACCTGACGGCCTAACTTTCGAGGGCTCTATCTAACTCAATTGTGATGCTAATTACATGCAATAGATTTTTAGAAAGCTGGTCCGACAATCTACAACTTCTATGTTTTGAGCAAGAACTAATTCAGCCTCTGTCACACCTTAAAATAGTTGAGAAGTCGCTGCAACGATAAAAATACAAGTAACTCCAGATTTTCTAGATTTTATACCAGTCACTAAAATGTCTGACAATAATTCATTATAACATCAAATCAAGCAAACTCAGTCTCTAATGAAAGCTAAGAACTAAATCTACAACTCTCCTGTTTAACTCGAAAATCAAATAAAGTTTCAAAACAGGGCAGAGATACACAACATAACTAATCATGATTGATTCTTTTCTAGTTCATTTTTTTTTTTAATTCAAAAGGGTAAAGTAGATTGTTAGAAAAACATCCAGTGCAGAGTAACTATCCTCCAAATTGAATTAGAATATTCAATTTTCTAATTCAATATTCTAACACAAACCCACTTCATTATTAGTTATTTAGAATTTATTAAAAGAGTTACTTTGAATTATCATGTATATGTTCTAGTAGCCTCAACCGTCTCCACTATCTTCATGACTAAATTAATTCATTGACATACTCATTACCACAACCACCATGATCGAATCTTACATACACACCCAAATTAATTCTCCTAATCCTCTCTTTTAGTTACATCACTGATTTAAATAACTCTACAAGTTTTCTCTCTATGTGATCTTTGGTAGCTAAAGAATAATTAAACTCATGATCATCGACTTTTACATAAGTAACTCTCTCCAAGATAACTCTCAATTCCTAATTAGTTCTCTCTTCATCTATTTCAATTCCCTTCTTATTTTCTCTCCCAAACTCCTCTCTTATCTACTGCCCCAACAACGACTCATCTCACTCTTGAACTCTACAATCAACATCACCCACTTACAGAAGAGTTAAGGATAAATTCAAAACGTATTTCATTAGTTTCCATTATTTAGTTTTATTACACTTCTATTACACTCCAATTTAAATGTAAATAATATATTATATACTTACACCTTAGTAACACTTATATGTAATTATATAGTAACATGCCAAGTGTTAAGCTAAACTCTAGTCATGGTGTAATTTAATTTAACTAATCATAAGTCAACCCTAATTGACTTAAGTCAAAGTGTTCGTGTTAAATTTCGAGCGCCATATCTTCCTCGTCCGGTGTCCGAATGATGCGTTCTAGTAGTCGATTTCGCACAACTTTTTTAGATCTATCCAATGGTCCTAGTTTGGTATTAAAATTGTATTTTTATTAATTATTATATTAGGTGTTGAGATTCAATTAATTATGTCATTTCGTGACTAAAATGTCATTGGACTAGACAATGGACATTGACCTGCTTAAGTATCTCTACATTTTACCTACCTACAAAAAAATTTCGTTCTCGAAAATAGAAACGACCTTCCTCTCTAAGTAAGTATTGCTCATACTTACAAACACGAGAAATCCAAACCCAACTTAATCGAGTATTGCTCCTATGATTTTTCTATATCAGAATTCTAAAATATTCGGCATTAGTCCATTTGTTGATGGTGGTTTTTAATAAGAAGGACATTCGGGTAATTTTGCATCAAGTTTTAGCATCTCATGGATGTGGCTTGGAGAGGCAACAAAGATGGCTTAAGGCAAGGTAAAGTTTTCTTGGCCAACTCTTATTTCACGGCTATGGCCTAGCGCCATGGCCAAAGCCTATTTTTAAGGTCACGACATTGCCGTGGCCAATCCCTTATTTTTAGGCCATGGCCTAGCGCCATGGCCAAAGCCTATTTTTTAGGCCACGGCCATTTGCCGTGGCCAAACCCTTAATTTTAGGCCATGGCCTAGCGCCATGGCCAAAGCCTATTTTTAAGGCCACGGCAATCCTTTATTTTTAGGCCATGGCCTAGTGCCATGGCCAAAGCCTATTTTCTAGGCCACGACAATTTGCCGTGGCCAAACCCTATTTTGTCGGCCATGGCCAATCCCTAATTTCTAGGACTAAGGCTTGGAGACATTTGCAAACCCTGATTTCTAGGCTTTGAGTCATTCACAAACCCTTATTTTAGCTTAGAGTTTGATAACACTTCTATTTTCCTAAGTAAATTAGGAAATCTGGAAAATTACAAAGTACTGTAAAGAATGCGAAATACTGTCTAATCCGTAAGGAATTAGGAAAAACTTCCTTCATGAAAGTTGTTCATATGTAAGTTTTCTATAACATACTAAACATTCGTAATTTTAGGATATATAGGCTGACCTGGGCGAATTTTTGACTAAGTGACGTGCAAACTGTCCAGAAATCTGGTCATGGTCTAACGCCATGACCCATTCCTATAAATCCTACAATCAACTTCTTATTAAAATTAATATACTATATGATATAACTTATTCTCTATCCTACTTTTTAGGACTTGAATTGATAATGCTCATGCATTCTTGGTTATGGATACGTTATGTTAGCATATCCTAACTTTTCTCCTGATTATAGACTTGTTTCTACAATCAGTGGTATATTTCTTAATCATAGCTCATGGCTATGAGCTTATCATTATTCTAGGCATTCTTATGTCTCTACTACTCAGGGAATTGGTGCTCTACACGCCACAAGCCAATTTCCCATATTATGGCATACGAAGAGTTATACTTACTTGATCATTGCCACAGAGGGTTGCTGAAATCCCCTCATTCTAAACGGCGATTTCATAGCTCAATCCTTAGACTATTTTTTTTATTGGTATAAACGGCGATTGCCCGGTTTAATCCTTAGACCATGCTGAGAGGAATGGCCCACCTCCAGAAAACCTGAGAGAGATACACAAGCTTATCGCTTAATTCTCTATTTTACATGCCAAGTCGTAAGTTTACCAATAAATGGTACAACTTGCACTTAGTCAGCTTTGACTTAACAAGTATTCAATACTTAATAAATCTTACGAGAATCAAGTAAGTTACATGGGGGGATATTTTTTAGGGTTTTGGTTTGGCGGTCTACGGCACGTGTGCTTGCAACGGCTCAATCACTCAACGGGAAAGAAACTAAGTCGTGTGAACGTTGCTAGAAAGATGGGAAGAGAAAGTGGGTTGTTAGTCTTTCCTAATTATTAGGCGCAAGACTCTTAACACGTTTCCCCACTCACACCACTTTTCCACTCTTCCACTTCTTCCACTTCTTACGAGATTAGTTGGAATTCTATTGCTGTAAATAGGTCACTCGACCAGTTGGCAATTCAATTCAGTTCAGTTCAGTACAATCAATTCATTCACAATTGATTAATCTCATTCAGTATTCAATATCTAGTGAGAACTGAATATCCATCCTTGCTTTACTTAAGCACTATTTTAGCAACTTTATTCACAACATCATAAATATTGCAAATTCTCTGATCTTATCTTTCTCGGCTTCCCTCCCTTAAACCAACCATATTTCCTCATTTTGTAACTGAAGCAATACTTGAACGGCCATTTCTTGATTTAGGCGAGTCTTGTTCGATCTTGACCTCTCGAATACCATTACAACTTCACACTTTACCCCTCGGATTCTCTTTATTGTTTTACAACTAAAACATTTGGCGACCACAGTGGGAGGTCATTATCTCAGTTATAAAAAAATGGTTAAAACTAGGAGGCAGAGTTCAGAGAATATCAACTCTCCAAATGTTACCAGTGGTCCCACAAACTCATCCGTTACAAGTGGGACTACTACTCTTCAAGTCAGTGGCGTTGGCACATCTACATCTGCTGGCCCTACTACACAAAATATCAGACATATTACTTCTCCAATTGCTACTGCCGTGTTTACCCCTTCTCATGCTATGGGGACCACTTTCGCTCCAGTAGGGAACACCTCTACAATTTCTGGTAATCCCTGCACACCTATCTCGAGTCGCACAAAGGTTTTTCTCTTCGGGCCCCGTACTGAAGAAATAAGGAATACTGGGAATCCACCTAACATGGCGGATCTGATGAAGACTCAATAAGAGCTTCCCATGAGTCAGAATAATATGGTAAAGACTCAACTAGAGTTGTTATCTTGTTTGAAAACTCTCTCAGAACGGTTAGCACCACAAGGGGTTAATCCTGTTGTAACCCATACAGAGCTTTATCTAAACATCAACGGAGCAAGCTCGTCCCAGATCCATGTCATCCCTGATGACCAAGAAATTCGTGTTCACACCACACGTGGACAAAACACGGGTTCTCAACATAACTTCGTCACTCGTGAAGATCTAGAGAATCTCATGCAAGCTCGGAACACAGAAAATTCAGATTTATTTCATCGCCATCAACCTCCATACACAATTGAAGTCCAACGTGATTCTCTTCCCAAAGGGTATGTTACTCCGCCCTTTTCAATGGACAACGGTAATGGGAATGCTCGAGAACATATATCTCGTTTCCTGGAATCGTTAGGAGAACACGAAGGCAGTCAAACTTTACGTCTCAAAGAATTCTCGAAATCTTTGACTGGGAAGGCGTACACTTGGTATAATAATCTGTCTCCCAACAGTATCTAAACTGGAACCAGATGGTTAATGCTTTTCTCAAGAAGTATTTCTTTGTGTCTGAGCAACTCACTCTCTCTGATTTAGGGAGACTGTTCCAAAGAAATAACGAACATCCAGATGATTACGTGATAAGGTTTAGAACCCGTGCCATGTATTGCAATGATCCAACTGTGACAAAACTACAACTGGTGGAGCTCTGCATTAATGGGATGATACCCGTATATCGATCTTTATTAGAGAACCTGGGTCTTGATAATTTCACCAAACTCCATAAAGTCGCCAAACGGTCCGCTACTACAACACCCGCATTACTAGAAAGGCCCAGACCCGTGAAGATTGAAGAAAGTCGTGGTGAGACCCGTGCCAGCAAGCGACTTGTCAACAAGCAGTACAGTTCTCTTCCCTCAGTTAATGCCGTCACTGAAGGAAGTAAAAATAAAAGCTCCTGCTCATGAGGCCCCACAATTGAAACGTGTGTCCCCAACTCAACCTCACGCTCCTACCCGTGTCCCAGCTACTGCTCCTGCAATAAAGGCACCACGACAACAGAAAACATTTCCTACAATTCCAGATTTCCCTTGTACAATGGATGAAGTGATAGAGCTTCTAGAAGCATGGATTCAAGATGGCGCTATCAAATTACCTCCTATACGGAGAGAGCCCACGACACAAGAAATGATCGATCCGAAATATTGTCATTTTCATAGATTCGTCAACCATCCCACCAGTGAGTGTTATCGACTCAAGAAAATCTTCAATGAAAAGGTTGAGTTGGGAGAGTTAAACTTGGGGACTGAGGGTGTGCATAAGAATCCACTCCCTCGGCATCAACCTCAACGTCAGCATCAACCCAACATTCGAAATTTTACTATCTCTGGGGAATCTGTCAAGCAAACCGCTAATTATTTGATGAAAAATTTATCTGAACTTTTGCATTTTTCCAAGAACCAGCGAAGAGACATTTTTGCAGCCTTCAACTGGATTGCTAGCGGTAAAAATGTGCCTGTACCAGGAAGACATGGAGGACCTCAGTCAAAGCTGTGTGAAGTTACACCAGAAATGATAGCAGGAGGGAAACGTGTCCCAATACCGCTCACATCTGCCCGTCTTGAAGGAATAAGTTTCAAGAAAGTTCAAATTGATGCTGGTGTCATGGTTAACCTTATCCCAAACAAAACACTTCAAGCAATTGGGATTTCCCGCCGAGATGTCGTTTATTATCCCATGGTGATGAAAGATTCAAAAGCAAAACCTTCAAGATGTATATGGTCATGTTACTTTGGATCTAAAAATGGACTCAACTCGCGCCAAAGAGAAATTCCATGTAATAAGGGAAGATAATGAGCATGATATGATTTTGGGCCGTCCTTGGCTTCATGGAAAGAGATTTGTGCCTACAATCTCACCAATCATAATCAAGGGTCAAGAATTCATGTTCGAAGAAGGTCACGACGTGGAGAAGCTGGAGTACCATGTGGGGTCAGAAACTCTGATAATATTCAAAGAGGTACGTGAAAGTGATTTGAAATATTTAATTCAGAATTATTTAGTTAATGGTAATTCTATCCAACGTGTCCCTACACAAAAACCGGATGATTTTCTGACTGGGGACTTGATTGCATCAAGTCTATTGAACCTCCCAAGAAATATTCGCCTTGTGAGGAAATCAAAGTCAAGTCTGCAGAGAAGTGGGCCCGAATAAAGCAACGGTCATATAGGCTAAAGACACCTGAGATGTCATGAAAGCCTAAGGCTTTTCAGGAGGGGAATAAGGTTATGCAGCGCGCTGATCGAAAAGGGTCTTCTGTTTCGGGGTCAACATCAAACTGGGCAGGACCTTATGTAGTATCTCGAGTCATGCCTAATGCGCGTTATATGATAAGTGCAGTATATGAGAGGCCTTCAAACATGGTCGTCAATGGCAAGTGGCTCAAGAAGATATGAAGATTCACTATGGTTCATTTATTTTCTGTAATTTCCAATTCCTTCAAAAGAAAGTGCAAGCAATCTCTTGCCTTTTAGTAATTTAATTTCAAAATTCATATTCAAAACCTATGAGTTCAAAATAATCAATCTCTACAAACCATTCGTTCATTAAACCAAATAAAAGTAAAAATAAGATTCTACTGAGAAAATGTTTTGCTAATAAAACCCTTCAGAAACAACCATCTAGTGAAGACTTCTCTCCTTCATCAACCGCCTTCTTCATTCGGGCAAGAGCAGCGGATCTCTTCTCCAATTATTGAACCAACTTGTGGATTCTCTCAGCTTAAATGACATAATTTCTTTCTGCTTGATTCATCGTTTCACGTGTGACCCCACCGACAGCAGCACGCCTTGTTCTAACATATTGGATTCTCCCCTGAAGCCATGACAAGTTGAGCTTGAAGACTCCCAACGTTGTGATTAATTCTTCTATCTCATTCCATAACTCATCGGTGACAGCATTTAGTTTGGTGGTATTCATCTTCGCTATTAACACCATGAGGTCAGCTGCAATGCCTATGGATGTGTAGAAGTGAGTACTTTTCCCAGTAGTTACAAGGTAACCGTAGCGACTCCATATTTTCTCGTAGAGTGGGACTTGTTCATATGGAACATTAAATCCTCCCACTAACTTGTGTCCAGGAAGAGTCACCTCATGAGGCGGATTATATGTCATACCAGCAGAGGGAAATTCCTGAAGGATCCAAATAGTTGGAGCATCTACATCAACAATGGTGGATTCACCGAAGATTTGAATTTCTTTACCGGCATCCTGAAAGAAAATTCAAGCCAAGCAAGAATTTAATAATATGGATTAAGCTCTATAATAAGAGTTTAAAAATAAGAAGGTGGCTGAGCTTACCTTGA
>JAJJMA010036921.1:0-10867 GCA_023529015.1 Papaver nudicaule
TTTATCCAATGTACATGTTGAATACATGCAAGTGGAGTGAACTTCTTGGTTCTTTCGTTTCTTCTGTGACACATCATCCTTCAAACGATTTTTCCCTTCTGGAGATGTATGAATCATATTTATCATTCCATTATTTTGTGTTACGAATTTTGGCTTCTGTAATGCGTATTCTTCCAGATATCCTTGATTGATGAGATCATTAATATGGCATAGCAGGTTTTTGCAGTTATTTGTTTTATGACCCGAGACTCCGTGATACTTGCAAGTTGATCTTCCTTTGTCGGATGTTTTGACGGTTTTGTCTTGAATAACATATGGTTTGTCTCTTATGAATTGTAGAATTACTTCAGGAAGGGTGTTGAGTTTCACAAAATTGCGAGATTCCTCCTTCCATTTTTGCTCTATTATCTCCTTGAAATTCTTCTTTTCTGTTGACTGAGATTCTGACAATGTTGCCAAAAACTTTCTTTTGTGAGTAATTTGTGAATAGTTTCTCACAAACACTTCAATGATATCTTCGAAATAGGAGATTGAATTTCCGGTAAGTAGATGAACCATCGCAATGAGTCTCCAGTGAGGCTGCTTGGGAAAAATCTTGTCAGTAATAGAGTGTTTGATTCATACATTGCCATCCTCTGAGTATAATGGAATATATGTACGTACGGATCCATATCCCCTTTGTATGCTTCAAAAGTTGGTGAAGTAAAAGACATTCTTTGACTTCTCTAGTGTCATGCCTGAAGTTCATTATATCGTCCCTGCTGTTCTTATGAAATTCTTCGTGAATTGGATCCATATGACGTCTGAACTTGTCTTCAGTCGTCTGAATTTCTATTGCTTTCTCCAGCTTTGACACTTGCTCGGACAAAAAATTTACTGATTCTTGCAGGTTGTTGTAGACGTCCATTGATTGTCTCATGTTGATATTCCCTTTACTTGATTTACTGGAGGTTTCCTCCGTATCCTCATTTTCTGGCGATCTCCTAGTATCTTTACATTAGCAGAAAATTCTTGATCATGAATGTATTTGTTGCTGCCTACTTCAAGCTCTCGTTCTTTCATTATTTTCGAGTGTTAAACTATTTTTCCTGAAAGGTAGCCTTCACAAGTAACAATCATTAGTATTTACAAATTCATCATGACGTAAATTATGATATTAAATAAGTTTAAAGTTTTTTCGGACAAGAATCAGTTTGTTCACAGTGCAATCAGTAGATTTTTATATGTTAAAATTTTGGTTTATCAACATGTATAAACAACAAAGATTTAATATTCTCAAAACATGTTTCTATAAAACAATATATTAAATAGTATAGAACTCATAAGAATCATGAAATCATTAGATTAATTTTGTAGTATCTTTATTCTAACGTTTTCTACTACTTTCCTATAATGATTTTTATTCTTAATCTTATTAGTTTCTCATATAAACCAATCTATATAACATATCATTTAGACCTCTTCTAATCGTGATTTTATATAAAATTACTTGATCTTTAGAAATTGATAGCTGATCAGGCAGATCTAAGGTTCCCAGCTATAAATGATGAAGATGAATAGTTGAAACATTCTCTCCTAAGAAAAACAAGTATGTCTTCATGAATATTTTAAAATCTATAGGGATAAGTGATTTGTTATGTTTTAAAAACGTAGTTTTTTTGATTTTCAACAACTAATCTTATCGTAAATTAGTTAATAATGCATGATATTGTCAGATCTAGTAGAGAATGTCAATTGTAGCTCAGTAATCTAACGTAAAATTACTTGAATAAAAATTTTAGTTTAAAAAACTAAATCATTATTATGAAATATGACTTATATCTAAAAACTTCCCTGAGACTTTGCTGGTTTACCAGCGATTTCAAGAAATCGTTAAGAAAACGCATTCGAAAATGAGTTTGTAAATGTCAGAATCATCCTCTTTACGTAAGTCTTCATTGTTAAGCTCGTAAAAAATAAGTAGGGAACGAAATGTCATGTAAATTGTAAAGTAACGTTACTGTGATTTCTATTTTTACCGTAATCATCACAAGAATTAGTGAGATTCAGACCAAATGATCTTTGAATTTAAATTTTCTTTCAAATAAGACTAGATCTGAGTTTTAAAATCAAGTTTCTTTCAAGATATATGAGATCTAGTTCTTTTGATCGTAAAAACCTTTCTGGAAATCATTTTATTAAAACAATTTTCAAAAATCTCATAAGTTCTTTCTTGAAAGCAAGATTTTAAACAACTAAAATTTGCAAAATCATGTTTCAAGACTGCGGTGGGCGCTAATGAAGATGTGTATTCGTGTATTAGAATATTACCTTCACAAGTCGATGTGTAATGATCTCTGAATGCTTTGGTGTATCAGGTTGTATAGTCCTTCAGACGTCTGGGAAGTCTTGTTTCTACACTTTCAGGAACTCTAATTAAACTTACTTAAACACAAAGTAAATGTGTTCAGAGAGATCAGAGAAACAAGAGAGACATAATTTAGACAAAAACGTATTTTCTTATTGATTCAAGAGAGAACTTAGATTACAAATGACCTCAAAATCGATATTTATAATGTACAAGTATTGGCGGTATAAAGCATTCCAGAATGTTCTATTAATCATTACAAGTGGTTCCTTAACAGTTGGTGGTTGCTAACTAACTTTCCCGCCATTTTGTACTTTGAGTATCTTCTCTTGAGTCATCTGGCGTAATCCTGCTCCTTTAGTCGGTCTCTTCTCGAAGGGCTTCTTTTGCTGCCAGTCGACTGCCATTGCTATCAGCACCTTCTTTGGTTCTACACCATTTATCAGTGTGTCGGCCCTTCAGTAGATCACCTTCTACTTTGAACCATATTTTGTCATCAACAAAAGTACCTGCAATATAGAAAACGTGTAATATAAAGAATTTACGAGGCATTAGACGACATAAGTGTATGAATTAGGTATTACTGAATAAGTGTTTTAGGCACCTATTACTTTGTTCGCCATCGTGTGTGCGTTGAAATTGACTGCACGAACGACATGCTCATAACGAATAAAGTCATAGCCCTGTAAGCCACTCTCCATCTTGTCCACATGTTGATGGTATACCCTTAAACATTTAGTCCTATGGACTCAAATTTGGATGGTACATATTTTGAACAAGATATTGGATAAACATGTGAGAAGCTAGTTACTACTTGATGCTCAACTAAAAACGTATATTGATTAGAAATTTGAACCACATGTAGATCTAAAAAGCGTAGTCCTTCCTCCGTAAAGAATCTGATGCCGTCGTCTGTGGTGGATACCTCATCACGCGAACATGATAATCCGATAAAAAGGTCATCTGCATATAGTGTAGTGTTAATAAATCAATTTTAGGTTTCCAGTGGCCAGGAGGCTTAGTGCCCCCAAAACATTGGTGGTGGGAGATTCTGATGCTTCAAATGTAACAAAAGCTATTTTAGGAGCTTCCTTAGAATACACTTTTGCTTATGTTCCAAAAGTTGTAAAATGCGTTAGCACATGATTTGTGCCAATATGCTATGCATGAATGCATTTCAGATTGGTAAAATTTTGTATCATCACCAACTTATATTCTTGAAACCTCAATTTGGGTGAGGTATTAGATCCAACATTCGGAATATTAAAGATTTATTTTTACAAAAATATAATTATTCACTATCACTGGTACACAAAAAACTAGCTGGTATCCTAGTAACAAGTTGGGCAGCAACCCCTTTCTGAATAACAAACCTATTCTATTAAAAAGAAAATTGCCTACTTTTGCATTAACATCGTGGCTAGCCAAGCAATTCTTCAACCTCTCCGGAATAATGTTCTTGCCGCAGACTCGCGGAGGGAGCATAAGGAAAGGGTGGGCAGTTTCCAACCCGGATGGGCAAGATCCTAAGCCCAATTTCCTCAATTTTATTAAAAAAAATTCATTACCCAACGCCTTTCTTGCCCTCTTGCCTAACCTAGAAAATATTTGCCTCCCCATAACAGTTTTTCTGGCTCCACACCAGAAATAAGAGTATCATTTCTTTAACTAAACATTTCATTACTTCCCCTATGCCAAAACATTAGCATCCTAGATGCTTCCTATCTTTACAATCACACTAAACAACATGTCATCTTTAGTCACATTTTTTTTGTTGCAAAGTGGGAAATTTATAAGTTTTTTCACGCTAATCTATTTCTCTGATTTGTTGGAATATAATACATTTGTTATGACATATATCTTTCTTCTCATACTTGGTCAACAAAAGACTTAATATGAAACACATGCATGGACAACTATTGCCCCGCACCATAAATAAGAATAACATGACCAATAACTTGTCGCATTACAGAATGTAATAAAAAAATCCTTGTCAATCTCCACAGTGTCCATAGTACTTGAACCCCAATCACCAATCACGAACAAGAAGTTGGATATTAAATTGCAATTTTCATTTGTGTTCCAGTTTCGTGGACACACATTAAAAGAAAGCTAAAAGTAAATTACTTAAATCAGTAATTCTCCTGTAATGACGCTTAGTGAAACTCTGGTGAGCATAAAAGAAGATAGTTCAGCATACGTTTTCAGCGAAATCTAATCCGAGATGCCCTCCATGGTTTGGGTGGATATATATAATATACTTGAACCTTGAACCCAATTCCTCATAGGTAGTAAATTCGTGTTTGTCGTGCCCAAATTCATGATAGCCAACTTGACCAAATAGAAAGAGAGTACAATGTAGATTAGTTATAATTTGATCATGATCAATGAGTGTACATGGGATGAATTATCAGGGATAATGGTAGGAAGTGGAGGTTTATGCATATTTGGAATCCAGTTATCCTTCCAAATATTCACGACCTACCATCTCCCACTTCCCACACATAATGTTTTTTGCGTAAATGATTTTTGGCTATCCTTCATAAATAGCTGCTTATGTGGCGTCTAGGTGTGCTAAAAAAAAAGAAAAAAATTGACTTGTTGACTTTATAAGTTTGTTATATTAACTTAATGTTTATATTGGTTCACAATGGGGGGTTCAGGTGAGGGTGATGATGTTCAGGTGGTTGTGGTGGTGGGTTCAGGTGGCGGGGTTTTAGGCAATGGTGGTGGGTTCAGGTGAGGTTGGTGGTGGGTGATCAGGTAGAGGGTGGTGGGTTCAGGTGAGAGTGATGGGGTTCAGTTGGTGATGATGGTGGGTTCATATGGTGGTGGTGGTTGTGGTGATGGTTTCCAATGGGGGTGGTGGGGGTTTAGGTGGTTGTGGTGATGGATTCCAGTAGGGGTGGCGGGGGATCAGGTGGTGGTCTCCGGTGAGGGAAATGGGGCTCAGTTGGTGGTGGTATTGGTGGCTAAAATAGCCATGAGAAGAAGATGGAGGTGGTGAATCGCGCGTCATACAAAAAACCCAAAAGAGAAAAATCCACGAGAAGAAGATGGAGGTGGGGCACGTTCTTCCACTTTTTTTTGTTCTTTTACATAAATATCTCTTCCACATAGGTAGCTAGCCATGAAAGCTAGCCAAATAACATGGTTGTTCTTTTTGACTATCTTCATACCTTTGCATATTCCAGTCCAAATCCAAGATCCTGAGTAGGCAAAGCATCAACAAGTGGATTAGTAATCAAAAAGTACTTACCTTTTTGAATCCTAACCCACAAAGCTTCATGTTCCATTATCATTCTCCAAGCTAATTTAGCTAAGAGAGACATATTCAAGATATCAGTTGTTTTAATATTTAACCCCCCCTAGAACTTTGGAGAGAATATGTCCTTCCACCTTTTAAGGTATAACTTATTTTCATTGTCTTTTTTCCCCTGCCAAAAATCCATTCGAATTGAACCCATTTTGGAGGTAATGCTATTAGGCATGGGAAATACCGGTAAGTTATAAGTAGCCATATTGCCTAAGACAATTTGATTTAAACAGTCTTACCAGGTGGAGCAAAAAAAGTTGGACTTCAAAAGGGCAAGTTTTCATATCCACCATGTGCATAGTTGATACTTCACAAGACAAAACAGTCTTATCCATTTTGCAAGTTTATAAAGAATAGACATGGACCTACACTAAGTTACTTCACCAGACAAAACAATATTATCCATTTTGCAAGTTTATACTTCACAAGAAGGTCTACAAAGAATGGACATGTACCTTTACACTAAGTCCCCCCCCTTATACAAATCGAAGTATCCAACAAGTCGGGATTCAAATCGTAAAGCAAAGCATTCAGACAAAAATAAGGTATCATAATTCGAAACTAGATGACAGATTCAAACTAGAAACCAACCACGTATTTAGAGACTTATTAGTTGATCATGGAATGAGAGAGAAAATAATCTGAAAACTTCTCCATTAAGTGAGAACCCTAGATCTGGTTTTCTCTCTCGATTTGGTTGACCCTTCAAGTAATGCTATTGACGAAGCCTGCTTCACAAATTATGCACCTGACCCCTGCAATTCAAATCATATCTTTATATATAATAGCAGACCCTCAATATCCACATGTTGACACCAGGTTGATTCTGCATTCTGGTGAACCCATGTCACAAACACTTATCCCTGTCAGCACTTTCTTATAGGTTGCAAATATTAGAAACAATCAAGTCAGCAAACCAAAAGTCAGACTGAATGCAATTGGCGCCTGTTGGTACTAGATTGACTTTGGCATCTCTTGGGACGAAGCATGCTGGAACTGTTATATCCCTAGCAATTAAGAATACAGAATCTCTGAAAGCAACGTGCTAACTAACAAACCTACAGAAAGAAATAACGCCACTGTAGTATAACAAGAGTAGCATCCCTTAGGACGGATCTTCGACACATTCAAAGAGAGAAAAACAACTGTAACCATAAACTATACCCAAAAGTCTCCTACCTAAACCAAACGATTCAATTCTAACTGTCACATTCACGTCCCAAATGATAACCTTTTAGAGTATGACATCCTTTGGATACACTATAAAAATACACACACACAAGTAACAAACTCACCGTTTTGCATTCCAAATTCGTAGAATGGCTCACGACAGAGAATGGCATGAAGCCATGGAAGAGGAAGAAACTTAGCCATCTGGGATGCAATGAAGATGATGACATTGTGTGTCAAACCTCCCTGCAATTTCCAGGAATACCAAACCATCAATTGCACTTAAAATTGGAGTTCCGATTATGCTACTACATGACATATATCAGAGCATCGGTCTTTGTAATTGACACAACTGATTGTGAAGAGATTTGAAGTAGAGTTATTGAAGCACACGTCATAACCAGGAACTACAAAGGATCATAGGTCTACATCCCAATGATAAAAATTTCTCCAATGCCAACTTACATTTCCTGTGTGTGTAAGTATGAATAGTACTTACATTGAGAGTAAGGACGATCCATTTTTGAGGACGAAAATTGTTGTAAGGTGGGTAAATTGTAATGGCCCGTAAGTATGAGTAGTACTTTCATTGAGAGTAAGGATGATACATTTTCGAGGACGAAAATTGTTGTAAGGTGGGTAAATTGTAATGACCCGTAAGCATGTCAATGGCTATTGACTGGCCAAATGATAATTACGCCGCGTAATGACAAGACTAATTGAAATGCATACTAATTATAGAAAATAATAAGTTAATAATTTGGGTTCGATATTAGTACCATTAGACAGATCTCGAAAATTTAGGCAAAATCGGCTAATAGAACGTGTCAATCGGATGTCAGATGCAGAAGATACGACTTTTAAAAGATTTAATCGAAACTAGTCATCCCTTAGTAATTTTTTAGAAGTGGTAATAGTAAAACTTTAACTATAGCTTTAATTAGGATTAGAGATAATTAAGTAGAAGAGGTGTAATTGGTGTGTAAGAAAACATTAAGTAGAAGGAGTGTATAGGAAGTGTAATAAAAATCATGTAATTCAAAATTTATAAAATACGTTTATATCTATCTTCCCCTTTGGCTAGGTGGTGGTTTTTATGTTAGGAGAAGTGTAGAATGAGTCATGTAGGAGGAGGTGGTGGTTTGAGAATTGAGATATATATAGAGGAGAAAGGTTGAGTAGTAAAGGGAAGAAAAGTTTATGTAGGAACAATAAGAAGAATGAGATTGTTTGGAGTGAACTAGTTATTTGTAAGAATTGATAATCAAGAGTTTGATTATCATAGAGAGTTAGTAAAAAAAATAGAGAAGAAGTTGATGGTGTTGAGTCTTTGTTGTATGATCGATGATGAACAAAGAAGAAGGAAATAAGGTTGTTGTTGATAGTAAGTTGTTGATCATGGTGAAGTTAGAAAGGATGATGATGATGGGTAACTAGTAATCAACTAAGGTAATCTTCTAACCATTTTAGTATATTAGGCTTGGGTAGCTTTTATATATAGCAATAATATGGAATCAAGTAAATTAATAATATGATGATGGTGATTTTATGAGTTTTTTTTGATATCTTAGCTATGAACATGATTTTAGGTACCTTAAGAATTGTTTTAGCTTGTATGAAGTGTATAGGGTTTTAGTATATTAAAATGGGTTTCCAAAATGATATTGTTTGTGGTTTTTTGTTCAATATTGAAAGAGATACGATTGATTTAATATTAAACACCAAATCTGGAAAACTGGAAAAACCGAGGTGAGGTACCGTGTAAATGGTCAGTTCTAGCAAGGTTAGAATTAGAATTCGCATTCACTCAAAACATGAAACTTGTAGACGGTAAAACCATCTTTCCAACGAGCTATCATACGTTTCATTCAGATCAAAATTGAGATATTTAGAGCTCTCTAAAGTTAGGGGTTTGGCGGTCCGTTCCGGGTTGACTCGCAGGACCATGGGTTAGGGTCAGTTGCACTATTTTGAGTTTTTGGACCTCTTAAGGTCCGAATTAGCTTTCAGTTTCTTCTGCAAAGTTCTACAACTGAGACCTTCAAAATGATATAAAATTATTCTAGATTGGATACGTAGATTATTTTATAAATTATTATTAGTGAATGATAGGTTATAGAATGACTGATAGAATTAGAATGAATAATGAATATAGTTTACTTTAGCTATTCTTTGGGTGATTGTATAATTAACATTTGTTTTGTATTAACAACGATTAGTACGAAAGATGAACCAGTGGATGAAGGACTTCAAGGTAGGCACAGATTGTCATCAATCTAGGTGGGAACTCTTATAACCTTCCAGTAATCATTGATTAGTTACATTTATGAGCACAAGCATGTTGTGTGCATTTCATGGATTGTTTGCCTGATATTTGTATTATCTGGTTTTCCCGCGGGGAGTGCCTGTGTTTCACGGCTTTTCGCTAAGTCGAATAGCACGGGGAATTCAATATTATTATTAGCAGGAATGGTAATATTATAAATAGCACGGGTTGTGCGATATTATTACTTTTTATGTTATAACCTAATTTATGTCTTTAAATAGCACGGGAAGTGCAATATTATATCTAAAGCATCTGGGGAAATCGGATGTGTGCGTATCATGCTTGATTGATGTGGTGTTTACTGCTTTCTTTAGTAGAACTATAAAGGATGTTAGTGATTACTTGAATGCTGTATTTGTTTCCACTGAGCACCCTTCGGGATGATGTGCTCACTCGTTTCCACTTCAGTTTCAGTTATCAGAAGAGAAGGTGCACGTGAAGCCTTACGTTTCGTAGTTCAACGTTTAATCGAGTTAGAGGTCTTTGTGTAATATCTTCATCTGAATACTTTGTGAAAATTGTAACAACAACACATTATATTTATATCACTTGAGAGGGTCTCATTTATCAAATATCAGAGAGGGTTTAGAGTTGGGTTAATCTATAGATTGAAATTGTAATTTTAAAATTTAATTGCTTGTATTAGATCATTAATGCCTTATAGCGTAGAATGTGCCTTTGATTTCTAAGTAGGTCAATTTTTGGGGCGTCACATAAGGTCACCCCATACAGAGTGCGGCAGTCATTTTGGAAGTGTCACGAACGACATCAATGGAAGGTTTAAAGATTCTGAAAAGTGACAAGAACCAACAATTTTCACCAAAATATTGTAGAACAAAGTCTTCAATAATTTACATCAGGTAACATTAATATATACACAATTTGATTGCAGTTCAATCTAATAATTTTTTTTTTTGAAACACGATCTAAGGTATCTACTGCAGGTTAATTACATTCAAGGATTAATAACTCCAATGTCGATGGAATGGCAAACTCGGGGGTAAACTTCGCCCATGGAGTATAAATCTGTACAATGCAGTTTGGATTCTCAGTTTCCTTATAAAGTACTGTATGTAATGTTTACCCAACATTTTAACAGATTAATTATTGAAAGTATTATAATTTGAAAGTACACATATGATTATGGTTTCTGTTTTGGCAAATTCAGAATACACTATAAGAAGCAGATCGATAATACTTGATTCGTTCAGTTTGAATAGTTTGTATGAAGCTTCTAGAACAACTTCTGTGTTGATATATAAAAAGATTAGTGTAAGAACCTATGTATTATGTAACAATCACTTATTTTATACATTGTCATTATCTCTGTTGATTGAAAATGGTGAGAAATAACAAGCACTAAAAATAGAATTAGTGTTTCAAGATAACCCATGGGAGGAAAATGATACAAACAATGTATGTTTAGAATGGAAAATCTCAATGAGATCTGGAATGGTAATTAATGTCGAAAAGAAATTTGATACATCAAACCATTTAGGCACTCCCGGTGCGTATGCACCGGGTAGTATGCTTGTAACACATAATAAGAGAGAAAAATACTACGAAATAAGTGATATACATCTCTATCTTACAATGATGTTCCATATATCATAAAATGGAGACTCGTGGGAATATGTGTTAGGGCATTGTCCGGTCAAACCCACTAGCGTTGGTATGTCAAGCTAGTTGTCAGTTTTAGGTGTCAAAA
>JAJJMA010036934.1:0-10236 GCA_023529015.1 Papaver nudicaule
CTGTCCTCAGTGATCTCTATAAATAAGGGACTCTTTCTCTCAAGGAAATTCATATTGTCAATTCCTTTAGACTTACAAAATCATCAATTCCTTTAGATGTAAATTCTCCAGCATTATCAAGTCTGATAAACTTTATTGTATAAGCAGTGTGGTGAGCCCTTAGACATATCACTTGTGCTGGGAGCTTTGCAAAAGCATCATTTATTGTGGACTTCAATGCAAGTGTGACCAACGGGTCGAAACATCATCCAGAACCATAAATACTTTAATAGTCCACATTCTGGATGTATAAGTCCACAAATATCAACTTATATTTTTCGTGAAAATTGAATATTTTCTTTAGCATAGGATGGGCTCGATCATGTCTATGATAAATCGCAAGCTTTGCATCACTAGTGATGTGCCTTCGACGAGGCAACACAGAAGAATGGGATAAAGGGGGCGCTTCATATACTTTAGAAGGCGAAAGCTGCGCTTTATTTCCTTTAAAAGGCAAATTTTGTGTATCCGTTACTTTAGACAGCACATTGTTACCTTTCGTCGTAACAATTTGTTGTCCCATTTTATTGCTTATTCGAAAGAATGGATGTCCGTGTGAGTTCTTTAAAACACGGATCATCAAATGCCGACCCGGGTGCCCTAGCCGGTCGGGCCAAAGCTTGTATAAGTCACTAGCCAACAGTTCGTCGTTGGTAACAACATAGGATTCAATAATCATAATAGTGGTGATGTACGATCCACTAGAGTGACTCATTAGTTTCTCTAAGACGCGCTTCCTTTCGCAATCACTAGAGGTAACAAAAGGTTTCATTTTCACAGTGAATTTCCAAAAGATAGCCAGTTGAGCAGATATCCTTGAAACTGAACAAGGTGTGGCTCTAGGTGCTTTTAGAGCTTCTGTGACTTTAAACCTTGTGCCGCTGGTAACAAAAATTGAGCAGTACTTCGTCCAATTATTACTTTCGATGATCTAATCATCCTAGTCACAAAGGAATAAAATCAAAAAAACAGTTGTCCATTTCTCAGGATAGTGCGAGTGGTTCCACCATCAAATAGGCATTTGATTTCTCCTAAAGACATTCATTTAAGTACATCACGCGGGAATGTCATACAGATGAACAGTTTATCTCACGTCCTTTTGAGAATTTTTGTTCTATTAGAATGGCGTCATTTACATTCTAATACACGACTAAACAACAGATTATCATAAACAGAGTAGAATTCTATAATACGTAATAGAAAGATAAGTACTTACAGGTAATCCGTGCTTCTAACATAAAGAAGGTTAGAACATGTTTAACGAAGCAAAAAAAAATAAATAGTAGACCAAGAAGACTTATAACGTACTTTAAAGCTTCTAACAAAACTATTTGAAAATGAGGTCTAGTAAGCCATAAAACAAAACAAAAAAACTAAATGTTCCGGCACAACAAAGTTAGGTGTATCCATGATGTGGCAACATCCTTTATGCCATGAAGGCCTGAAATTGTGAGGTTGTCGGCAAGAGTAAGATCATTTTCTTCCACATAGTGAGTAGTTCGAGAGTTTCTCGATACTTTTTGTAGCTCGCAACTACTTTGGTTCTAGTGTGACAGAAGTCTCTTCTTTGCAACAATGAATAATTTTGGTACCATTTTTCGTGAGACCAAATTCCTTTATGGTCAAGATAGACACAAAAAGAAAAACAAAATTTCTTTATGGTTGTATAGGTAACACGAGTAAAACAATTGTCCAATTGATGATCATAAGCCTGACATGAAAGTTAATTAACCAAATTACTTTATGGTTTTTAACTGTTACACATATCGCAAAAAAAACGACTACCCAAATTTCTTTATGGTCTTAGTCAGTTGCGTTCAAATTACTAATCAAATTACTTTATGATTTTAACAGGTGCATCATGTTTGCTAACCAAATTAATTGAATTAAGTACCCAAAAACAAAACATTTTTACAATATTAATGCCCAAACTGAATTAAAGAAATAAAAAAATGTTTTGTAATCAATAAATTCGTCAATTAACACAAAGGGTAAGTTTGGCACCAAGGGTCCATACAGGATTATACCGATTCAACTCGTGAATCGTACGAGTTTCACAACCCTGATCATCATGCATGTGAGTAAATACCTCCTCTAGCAAATAGTATAGGTTACAAATTAATTGATGAAACAACAACCAAGCATATTTGAGATACAGCAGGATCAAAATAACAAGATAAGTTGAATCTGTGTACCTACCGCGTATTCCGTAGATTGAAAATATAATATAAGAAGAAGGATCAAACCGATGAAAAAAAAAAAGATGCCTTTCTTAGGACGTTGTATCTGTAGAATTCTAGCGATATCGATTAGACATGAAACTGTAAAAAGATCAATGCAAATTGAGGCATCAGATTTTTAGGGTATTTATGATCGATGTAAAATAAAAAAAAATCAAATTCAACTTAGCTTTCTGTGGTATGCTTCGTGAAGAAAAAAAAAATCGGCCGCAGCTAGGGTTAGAGCTTCGTGCATGATAATGTAAAGAAGTATAAACGATGGAGAAAGGGTGAATCTCTTATTGATAGAAGTATATGGTTACATTGTTATAGTATCCTTTATATACAAGTAAAGGATAACCCTAGGTTTCTACTTGGGCCGCACACCCATGGGCCATAAGCCCTACAACATTTACTTATTTAAATAGAATTGAAATCTCAATAATATGGTTGATTCATCCATTAATAGAAATTAGGATTACAAAGATGAAAAACTTAAAACCAATAAATGCCTGAAACGACAAAAAGGAAATATAACAGTCAATACTTCCTAGCATCCTATACTGACCTGCCCGAAAGGCAGGCATCCTAGCCACACCCAATGCATACAGTCAATACTTCCTAGCATTCCTGGAAAGCCCATGTCCTCGTTCTGCTTTAATAATTCTCTAACATCTTCATCGGTTGTTTTCGAAAAAAAATGTTAGACCAAAATTATTAATAATTACTCAGCAAAATAGTGAAAGATACTTACATGCAGCTGCCCACACGAATGTACCCGATGGTGGCATCCGTTGGCATTACATAGCCTAGAATGACCATTAAGGCTGCTGTAATCTTGTTCAGGGATATGACCTATGATATTAAATGCATCAAACTGATAATTAAATTGAGGTTCTACCTGAAAAAGTTGTTCGATAATCCTTTTCACCAAGTGTCGGGGAATGCAAAATGGACCTTGGATACTTTGATCGTAGTTCACGCAATTGGGAAGGAAATAATCGTGCATCAGCTTATGGTGGTAAAATTCCTTCCCTCGATGCGTATGTCTTCTTTCACGTACTTCTTTTGGCTCTGGAAATCTAGGTATCTGCTTTGTAAATACAACATCATAGTATTTCTTAGTTGTCTATCTTTAGCTGACTCACCATTTTTTTTTATACTAGGGAAAATTTTTATTTAACCTGCGGAAGAAGTTACCGCAATCATGTCTGAAACTACAAGACTTGAAATAAAGTCAGGTGGGTTGTGAATCCACTCTGACGACAGACTAGACCTTCTACTTAAGTTGGCCAGTACATGGGCTGGCTTATTACAATCTCTATTGAGATAGTTACATCTCCAGTTATCAAAATCTTTTAATTTAACCTCCGCATCCATCAACAAATCTTCATTCTCCCAAGCAATGTTGTTTGTGCTTCCAGCAAAGAATTCCGCAATACCCTTGAGATCAGTTTCAAACAACACATTCTTCAACCCCAACTCCCAGCTCCATGCGACAGCTTCATGCATAGCTATGCATTCTGCTTCCTCTGCTGATCTGACCTTCCCAAGAAACCTTGCCCTGCATCTTGTAAAGCCACCTGCAAAATCATGGAGGATTAGTCCCAGTCCAGCAAGTTTATTTTCATGTGAGAAAGAAGCATCACAGGTGACAGAGAAAAAAGGTGTTGGTGGTGGTGACCACTGTGCTTGTTTAACTGGCCTATGTATGATTCTATCTATGTTCCTTTTAGAAGCTGAGTTTTCCATGTACTGGTAGAAATTCAAAGCTCTCTCTGCACAACTTTTAGGATTAGCAACCTTCTCTTGAAAGACAACTTCACATCTCTCCTTCCATATAAACCATGAGACAATTAGAAATCTTCGTAATCTGCGTTCATTGTCTTCCTGTTCTTCTCCCTGGATCTTCAGCTCTTTCCATTCTTCAAAGAAACCAATAAGGTCGCTTTTACCAGAGCCTAGAACTAGACTTCCCTCTGGAATTAACATCCAGACAACTTTAGCAAATGTATAATCAAATAATAGGTGATTTGCACTTTCTTCAGCATTCTGACATATTGGACAAGTTGAGTTTACATGATCCAGAACTCTAGCTACCCTCTCGCCTGTTGGGAGGATGTACCTTAGACATTTCCATAAGAAGAACTTGACTCTTGGCCTGTTTGTAGACTCCATATCTCCATCCACTTTGTATTAGAACCCTGAATGTGTTCTTGTTGTTGTAGATTCTAGAAATTACTCTCATGCAACTTGTTGTATGCAGATTTAAGAGTGAAATTTCCATGCTTTGTTAAACACCATACAAGTTTTTCATTGCCATGAGTTGGTATTCTCATAGCTGTAATGAGCTGCAATGTGTGGCTGTCAAATAACTGCACTACTAGTTGAATATTCCACTGCTTTGTTTCTCTGTTGATTAGCTGTTTCACCCGCACATAACCTGTAAAATTACTTACTAATGGTACTGGTGGAGCATCAAGTCCTAATATCCATTTGTCTTTCCAGATATGAATGAGTTCACCTGTTCCCAGTTTCCAGCAGTTGTTGTTTTTTATAAACTCAATACTATCTTGAATTCCAACCCATGCCCATGATCTCTTTTTCTTTGGCACAGAGTGTAGAAGATGTACATCTGGAAAGCATTTTCCTTCAATGCCTTCCCCCATAGCTTGTCTGTTTTTGAACATATCATCCAAGTAGCTCTAGCCAACATTGCTTCATTTAGAGTTTTCATGTCCCTGAATCCCAAACCCCCTTTGTGTTTAGGTAAGCAAAGCTTCTTCCATGTTGTGAGACATAAACCTTTGCCCTTATCTTTCCCCCACCAGAATTGTGTTTGCAGAGAGTTAAGTTTTCCTATAATTTCCTCAGACATTTTAAAACAGCTCATAGAGTGTGTTGGAATAGCATTTAGGACATGCTTTACTAACACAGTTCTTGCAGCCCCATTAAGTGTCTTCCTTTTCCATACCCCCAACTTGGACTGCATATTACTAACAAGATTTGAGAAGGAGTGAGACTTTGCCCTTCCAAGAATGAATGGCAGCCCTAAGTATCTTTCATTCTGATTTATCTTTTGCACATTCAGAGCATTTGCTAGCTCAGTAGTGTCTCTTGCTTGCATGTTTGTACTGAAGAAAACACTTGACTTCCCGAAGTTTATTGTCTGTCCAGAAGCATTGCTAAAGGCTTCAATAATATTAAGCATATTATTAACATTGCACATGTCTGCTCTTGTGAACAGAAGACAATCATCCGCGAAGAATAAATGCGACACTGGTGGGGCTGCACGTGCAATTTTTACTCCTTGAATAAGCTTCTTCTGCTCAGCAACAGCCAACATCCTCGAGAAAACTTCCATGACAATGATAAACAGAAAAGAGCTTAAAGGGTCTCCTTGTCGTATGCCACGAGTTGGTGTAAAAGCTTCACATGGAGAACCATTGAATATCACATAGATAGATGTTGTAGTTATACACTGCTCAATTAGATTACATAATTCTTGTGAAAAACCCATCTTCGACATCACTGCTAGTAAAAATTTCCATTCTATTCTATCAAACGCTTTAGACATGTCTAGCTTTAAAGCTAGCAAACCATGCTTACATTTCTTGCTCTTATACTTCATTGTGTGCACGATTTCTTGTGCTAAGTGAATATTATCACTTATTTGTCGCCCTGAGACATAAGCAGCTTGCAGTGGTGAAATTATTTTTCCCATAATCTTCCTCATTCGTGTTGATAGTAGCTTTGAGATAAGCTTATAAATGGTATTACAAAGTGCAATCGGACGGAATTCCGCTGGCAATTGTGGACTTTTAACCTTAGGAATGAGTGTTAGATTTGTTTCGTTCAATTCCTTAAGTATGAACCCTGTTCTGAAAAATTGTTTTACCATTGCACATATACTCTCTCCTACAATATCCCAGTGTGATTGGAAGAAGCCTGAAGGGAATCCGTCTGGACCCGGTGCCTTCCAAGGTTTCATGCTTTTTAATACACCAAATATCTCCCCATCAGATGGCATCTTCAACAACTCTTCATTATCTCTTGCTGTAATGTACTCAGGTAAGCAATTTAAAACTTCTTCATTTTCTTTTAGGTTAGATGTAGTGCTGATGCCTTTAAAATGTGCAGTTAAAAGATTCTCCAGTTCTGTCCTTCCCGAGCACCAGTTCCGCCCTGATCTTTGAGAGCAATGATGTTATTTCTACTTCTTCTCCTATTTGCTGCAGTATGAAAATGTTTTGTATTCCGGTCTGTTTCTCTGTAGAATTCATCTCTTGATTTCTGTCCCCAGAAATCGTTATGGATTTGTTGCCACTTCTCAATATCTTCTTGAGTTTTTTGAGCCTCCATGATAGTCTCATCAGTACTTGGTTGCTTCTGAATGTCTTCTAATTTTTCATGCAAATCCTTGAGATTCTGTTGGATATTACCAAACTTCTCCCTATTCCATCTTGCTAGCTCCTTCCTTGTCCACTTCAATTTTCCTGTAACCTGAAAAGCAGCAGATCCTATTACCCCTTTTTTCCATGCAGTACTGATTTGTTGCTTCAGTGTTGCTTTACCCTCCCAACATTGGAAGTACTTCCATCCCTTTCTTAAAGTAATTTTTGCACCATCCGTATCAAGCAGAATAGGTGTGTGATCACTCCCTAGCTGCGGTAAGTGAAAGAGACATGCATCTGGAAAATATCTTCTGCTGTCTCCATTGACCATTGCCCTGTCTAACCTTGCTTGTTTTTTTTTCCCGTTCCACTGCTATTACTTGTCCAAGTAAAGTGCTTGCCAATATAACCCAAGTCCTCCAAGCCCGCATCTTCAATATCCTTTAACACTGACTGTGGTGTTTGAGAAGCATTACAAGTAATATTTGAAGCAGTTGCACCGTAGTTTACTCTTTCAGAAGCACTGAAAGTGACATTTAAGTCACCTAATAAGAACCAAGGTAGATTCATCTCATCCCCCATTTCTTTAATGAATTCCACTGCTCTTTCCTCTCATTATGATATGTAGAACCATAAACACATGACAAGCATATCTCTGGTTTAGAAGATTGTCACTGAAAATACAATGAATCATATTTGAAGTGGTTTTCATCACTTCAAAGTTAAATCCATCCTTCCACATTAGGACCAAGCCACCTGCAAGACCTATAGAATGTACACATATATTGTTTGGATAGTTATATGGTCTTATTAGTTGCTTTATTTTGTCACTAGCAATCTTTGTTTCAATGAGAAAAACAACATCTGGGTTATATAAGTACATAAGGTTCTTTAGGTGATCTCTTGTTTTCTTTTTGTTGAAACCTTGACAATTCCAAGCGAGGATTTTCATGTTGAGTTTATACCTAGTAGTTCCTCTAAGCTTATCACAGCTAATCAACTAGGATTTAATGTTACTGAAAAGATTCCTAGTTAAGTTTATGCAGCTACGTGAAAAAAATGCATGAATACTAAATGGATGCTTTATAATGATGTGTAAACTAAGACTGACAATTAAATGCGACTTATTGTTGTCTGACTGAAAGGCAAATTTAATATCAGGAATAGATGATACTGACCGGCATGCAATGTAATAATTATGATGAGGAATACGGAGGGAATTTAATGCTATGATTGAGCTATATATGCAATGATTATATTGTAAACTGAAATAAATGAATAGAGAAGGGTTGCTAAGTTCTTTAGGAAAACCAAAATTTAATGAAGTTTCTAAAAAGTAATTTAATGTTACCTGATCTCCCTTTGCAGAGCTGGTTGTCCCCCCTATTCCAGATTTTCTGGTTGCCATCCATTGTGGTTTTTATCATTGGTGTGAGCACAAATACTTTCTCAGAATTGTGGATGATGTGAGCATTTGATGATGAGTTTCTATTAACTCTGGATCTTTTTCCTAGCCTTGAATCTCCTATTTCATCCTCCATTACAACATCCTCTTGTTGATTGGGACTCAGTTCTACTAGCTTGATACCATCTCTTGGTGGCTTGAATGGGGTATGCTTGGCAACTGGTTTCCTGGGTTTGATTGCAAGAATCACATGCATAGGCCGGATAGTGGGCATCTTCATGTCACCAAACTTGCGCGGTTCCTCATGTAATTCTTTCAATCGTTCTGCATTCTTCTCACATTGAGCCTTGATATGAGGGATGATCACATAACAATTCTTGCATATTTTCTGAGGTTGTCTTTCATAAAAGTATTTATACCATTTTGTTGTCATTGCAGCCGTAGCAGCTAAAACACCTCTCATCAGTGGCTTAGATAAATTAATCCTAGCGCACACCCTGAAGCAATCTCCAGTCTCTGGCAAACCCTCTGGTGGGTCAACAGCTACTACTTCTCCCATAACTCCACCCATCTCCTTCACATCTTTTTGGTTAAAGTGTTCTGGCAAAAGTAATTTTAGCCAAATCCAAAATTCATGGTGATCCCAATCCAACTCCTTGTACGAGAAAATAGGGTTATACATGTGCATGATGATCAAATAGCCATCTACAACCCATGGTCTTTCTTCAAAGATACTCCTCACAACACTTAGTTTTTTTAGAGTGAAAACTATGAAGTTACGTTCCACTTCCAGCACAGAGATTTCATTAGCCGGAATGAAAGTCCAGGTATTTCTTAAGTGCCTCAAAACATTCTTCTCCGTCATCTTGAATGGAGATAAGATCTTCCCTATTAGTTGGACCTCAACTTCTTCCTCCTCTTCTTATTGTTGTTGAAATTCAAGATTATTTGGTTGTTCTTCAGCATTTTCACGGTTTAAAACCGTATCCTGGAATTTCATGGTAATTTGAGAAACACCTTTTGGGTTTTCGGTAATTGTTGAACCAGTTGTCTCCATTGTGGTATTAGGGTTTTCTGAGCTGAGTATTTTCGATGGTACTAGGTTTTGATACAAGACGGTGGATGGGGGGTATTTTATTATGGTTATAGGCTTCCTAGAATATTGGATGATCCCTGAATCTTCGATGGAAAAGATATTGTTCGATGAAAGGAGGATATAGAGAATATAGGCGATAATTACGTGTGATTTATGACGTTTCCTTTTTTTGTAACAAAATTTTGAAATTTGAAAAATGCGACAAAGGGGGGAACAAGAAAAACTGGATCGTTTTAGTGACTCAGTAATGGAAAAACTTCTTGTCTTCATCCTTTGCACAATTCTGGAAACTCATAAGAGAAAACATCTTGTGCTCATAACAAATACCAGTTGTAAGACAATGATAGCAAACGCATATACCATTAATGGATGTGTGGCAAACGCCATATTGGAAGGTTGGGGACAACCTGCAAACACAAAAGGAAAATGGAAAAACTTAGTTAGACATATATCCGATTTTTAGAGAACATGAAATGAGATGATTTGCTATAAGATTTTTGATCAGAGGTTAAAAAACATATAATTTAGATAACGCAAACTTAAAAAAGAGATCAAACTAAGCCCGATTATTCATTGTATCTATGAATCTGTAGAAGAAAAAAACGAGTTGCAAGAATTGGGTAGTCGCCCGATTCAGAGCTCCGTAATTTTCGCTCTAGCTTCTATAAACAACCGTTACTCATACAAGAGTGAATTTGAAGGAATGGGTTTGACTCACCATCTATTTGTTCCAACATCTGATTGCACCTTTGTTCCTGTGCGGGAGAGGAGCTATAGTCAGGTTTCCCCTGGCTGGAGCCACCTCCAAAGCCCAAAAATAACGTTATTCTCTACCTATTTCTACTTGGATCGATTGTTTTGTGCTAATTCTAGTCTTAAGCATGGGGTGTAAACCGGTCAAGCACACCCCAACCAAGATTTCTGGTTCCGCTACTGTTCTATGCATTAAACCGATCCATATGAATTTGCACCTCTTCATCAGAAACATTCATTGAGTAAATAGAATTTTAGTATGAAATTTGAGAATTTATTTAGACTAAATATGTCGATCGTTCGAAAGTTTGTGTAATAAATCTGAATTTT
>JAJJMA010036952.1:0-10421 GCA_023529015.1 Papaver nudicaule
GACCAATGTCAGTGTACACAAAAATGGAATAATGGGAGAGAAGTTCTCCACAGTGATAATCAAAGCCATTGTGATTAACAGTCTAGCATTTTCTATCAATTGCAACGGTTTTACCTAAACAGAAAAGTCAAGTATAAAAGCAAAGATACACCATTGGCTTACCATTGTACTGATATAAGAGAAAGATGTTGAATTGGTCGTGTCAAGAGATACATCAAAAACATTGGCTAAACTCATCATAGATGAATTCTTAGGAATTAAAGATCCGGATATTGTTCGAACCTCCGATAAAATTTGATTAGGCAAAAAATTCCAACATACTGATTATTAAGTTCAGCCCTTCCGGACATAGTTTTGTACAAAGATACTATTGCAGCAATTGGAATCAACAACACCAAGAAAACCTGCATTGTAAATGTATATTAGTTCTCCATTACTTGTCGTGCACATTTTGTGATAAAAAAATTTGCGGAAATAGGAACCATGCATGTTATGGACAAGATAAAAGTTTTTTTTAGGAAACCAAAATTAAAAAACATTAAAATATCATATATAGGATGATACCGAACAAAGAACAATAGAAAGGTCCAAGCTAGCTTACATAATGGTGGAACTCAGGAGTCTCAAGTAACTACTAAATAAACACAAACAAACATGTGCAATGCCTGAGTTGTTCATACTACCTTCAAATAACTATTTACTAATGCTCCTAGACGAGCACTGTTTCTTAGAACCTATCATAAGCACGCACCATAGTTGATACAGAAAGAGATGGACAAAAACAAAAAATGCACAAAACCTCTTACAAGCACGAAACTAAGAATAAAAGAGAAGGACATAGAAAAGAACGACAATAAAATATCATATCGAAAATAAATGTAGTAGCAGAAACATCATTTCCTACAGAAACTTGATCACATAAATCAAGGAAATAATTCCGCTTACCACTATTGATGAATTGAACTTTATTGTTGCTTAGGACCGGTATCTAATGAGCTTCTGCAAACTAAGGTGTACTATCCACGAAGCTAATTTTGTTGTACGAAGAGGTTGTCGTCTAATGGCTTTGCCACTGCATTCTTTGTTTTGCTCCAGTTACTGCTCCAGCGTGTCGGCTTTGTGACTCTTCTACAGGTACCCCGGCTTAATGATAGTTGGAGTGATGACTTGTAGTCTTCGTCGACTTGTGTGTGAATCGATCAAGTACTCACGAATACCATTGTGAAACGAAGGATGCCATGCTCCTTGGTGAATGAAGAATCCTATCACGTTGCCTTCTCCAAATTAAGATGCCTTGCTCCTTGTAACATTGATGTTGTGGTACACGAGTGGGTACTAGTGAAGTTCTTGTATGTATAACCTTCCTCGAGCATTTTGAAAGCGAAGTCAACCTTTTCAACCTCGAAAACTACTTCACTGAATCTATCGAAGAAACCTTGGTTCATGCCCCTGTTGATGCTTCAATGAATACTTCGAAGTAATATCTTTGTGGTTTGTTTTTGCCCATGTCTTGCATCATGTGCTCCAATCCTTGCGCTTTTTTATCTTTCTTGTACTTCGATCAATGATACAGGTGTATCCTAGTCTCTTTAGGAACTTGGTTGACCTCAAGTTAATTGAGGGAAGAACTCTATTTAGGAAAGGATTCCTATCTAGAAAAAGGTTCTTTATAAACAAGGATTCTTAGATTAGGAAATAGATTCTTAGGAGGTTTTGGGAAACCCAAACCACTATATATATAGGTGCCTAGCTGATAGCTTGGATACCGTAGGCATCTAGTAAATCTAGAGAAGAAGTTTGTGAGGTAATCATTGTATTACAAAAGCAAGCTTAGCAGATTGTGAGCGTGAAAGAGAGAATTGTAATATTGTCTTGTTCATAATCTAGAGAAGATATTTTTCTTCGTAATTATGTCCTTGTGCTACGTTTTACCTATCTCATCGATAGTTATTTTGAATTCCGCCCTAATAACTCTAGTCATCAAGAGTACAGAGATTATACGTATCAAGTTGGTATCAGAGCTTAGTTAGCTCCTTTTTAGGGAAGTACTGTGGTTTATGGTCTTCACTAGGCCTCTCTACAAGAAGCTTGGTGAGTTACTCGTAAAGCAGGAGGACGTTAAGAGGACAAGGAACCCTAAGATGAAGACAGGCGAAGAACCTAAGGGTGATGACACTCCGAAGACTACTGATGAGAAGGTAGCTACGCTACAGAAAGACATGTCTATGCAAACAACTCTTGAAGAGTTGAAGGAATGTATTGTTTCCAATACACCCGGGCCGAAGAAAAAGAAGAGTAAGACTCCATCTGAGGTTGCGGAAGATGAGGAAGAAGAAGATGAACCAGAGGATGAGGAAGAAGAAGATCTAGGGGATGGAGAAGAAACCAAAGAACCTAAAGAAACTGAACCTCTTGGTAAGAAAAAAAGTAATCTGAAAATCGATTTCCATGTTGAAATTCCACACTTTGATGGGAGTATCGACGTAGAGAAGTTAGATGATTCGATAGAGTGTCTACAGACGTATTTTTCCTTTGACAAGTTCAATTCAGGAAGAAAGATTGCTTGTGCGACATTGAAGCTACAAAAGCATGCTCTTATATGGTGGAAGGCTTATAGAAGACAAAACCAGGGAGTATTGTCGTGGAAGAAGTTCAAGGAAGTCATAAGGAAACAGTTTTATCTGGTTGGCTACCTTGAGGAAAGATGGCTCAAGTGGTACAACTTGAAGCATACAACCAGTCCGTGCAAGAATATACTTCGGAATTTCAGAATCAAGCTATGGTTCTAGATTTGGACTTAGGAGATAATGTTATCTATATGAAGTACATCGCTGGGTTCCATGAGTATATACGAAAGGAGTTGAAGATGTTTTCAGTCGATACTATCGCTGAAGCAAGTGTAAAATCCCATGCCATTGAAGGTAGGCTTAAGAAAACTGACTCTAAGGGAAACCCAAAGGTGAAATATGGAGGTACCAGCGTCAAGGGAGGTGAAAAAAGCAAAGACGAAGGTATGTTCAATGACAAAGGAGGTTTGTCTTGCACACATTGCAAGCAAACAGGGCACGTAGTAGACAAGTGTTGGGAGAAGCATCCTCATCTTAAGCCAAGAGGCATACAGAAGAGAGAAGCCAAGAAGACGACACTAGTTGCTCAAGCTCCAACCCAATTCAAATCTTTCTCGTATGACGGGAACAAAAGAAGGACCTATAAGAGATGATCCTAGGGAAAGGATCTTCATTGTGAAGATGCAAGTAAAGACAACATTGGTTGATGTCGTTGTTGACCCGGGAAGTCAGAAGAATTTACTTTCAAATTTTTTGGTACAAAAGCTAGGTTTTAAGACATTCAAACATCCAAATCCATATCCGTTAGGATGGCTCCAAAAGGAAGGAGGGTTACAAGTTTCGCAGCAGTGTACGTTCAAGTTTTCTCTAGATGAGTCCTACATTGACGAGGTTACATGCGACGTGGTACCTTTGGATGTGTGTCAAGTTGTACTAGGAAGTCCTTATTTATGGGATAGAGATGCTACTCTATATAGGAGGGAGCATAAGTATACCTTTGAGAAAGAAGGTGAGACTTATGTAATTGGGGCTATAGAGTCTCCCCTTGTAGGAGCAAGTCTGATTACAACCACTCAGGCTATGCGGTTGGTGAATGCTAGTACAAAGTTTATTCTCCTTGTGATCCGTTCTCTAGAAGAGAAGCCGAGTAGAGTTTGTTTGACTACTTTGTCTAAACAACAAGAAGACGACCTAGATAGGTTGAAGTTGAAATATGAAGATTTGTTTTCAGAATCAAGGGGTTACCACCAAAGAGGAGTGTGGAACTTGAGATCATGTTGATGGGAGAAAGTTATCTACCTAATGTAGGGCTCTACTGCACATCCGTGGAAGAATCTGAGGAGATAAAGAGACAAGTCTTAGAACTTCTAGAGTTAGGAGTTATAGTGCCTAGTGCTTCACCTTGTGGATCAGCCGTGTTGTTGGTGCCGAAGAAGGATGGAGGCTGGCGTATGTGTATAGATTACCAAGCCTTGAATAAGATCACAGTCAAGAACCGTTACCCATTACCACGGATAGATGACATGATGGATCAATTGGAGAGTGCTCGAGTATTTACAAATTTGGATCTTAAATCTGGTTATCATCAAGTGCGAGTGCGAGAAGATGATACATGGAAGACTGCTTTCAAGACCAAACAAGGCTTGTTCGAATGGTTGGTGATGCCATTTGGTTTGTGTAATGCTCAAGCGACGTTTATTCGTTTGATGAATGATTTTTACGACCCTTTATAGAAGATTCTGTCATTGTTTACTTGGATGATATCCTCGTATATAGCAGAACTTGGGAGGAACATCTTGTTCACGTTGAGAAGGTATTTCAAGTGTTACATGAAGGCCAGCTGAAGTTGAACGAAAAGAAGTGTGAGTTTGGAAAGGAAGGTATCTCTCGATTTCATTGTTGGTGGTGGGAACTATAAGATTGATCCAAGGAAGGTTGAGGTGATCACTAAGTGGCCAAGACCTAGCAAATTGACTGAAGTCAGAAGTTTCTTGGGAGATTTCACATACTTGCGCAAGTTTATTAAGCATTTTTCTACTATTGTCGGGACACTACATGGTATGACGGGGACTAAGGCAAAGTTTGATTGGCAGCAGACCCATGAAGACGCTTTTCAGTTACTTAAGAAGAAGATTTTAGAAGCACCGGTATTAGCTTTACCTAATTTATAACGTACTTTTGAAGTTGAGTCAGACGCTTCTAACTATGCATTAGGAGGAGTGTTGCTACAAGATGGTAAACCAGTGGAATACCATTCAGAATTGTTCTCGGGTGCTATTAAGAACTATCCACCTTACGACAAGGAATTTTATACCTTGTATCAATGTGTTAAACATTGGAGAGTGTATCTCTTAGGTAAAGAAGTGGTAGTGCACTCGGATCATAAGCCATTGGAGTATCTACATGCACAAACCAAGTTACAACAAGCTCGACACATGAAGTGGATGTCCTACTTGATGGCATTTCATATAATCATCAAGTACAACAAGGAGTTACAAACAAGTTGGCCGATATGTTGTCAAGACCGCCAGTTAGTTTATTGGTGGCTATGCAGATTCAGCCAATTGTTCCTCAAGAGTATGTTGAGTCGTACGCATCTAGTAAAGACTTCAGAAGGTGTTAGAGAAGGTAAGAGGTGGTTTGAAAGGTGAGTTTGAACTCTGAGATGGGTTATTATACAAAGGTCAGTTGTTATGCACTCCAGAAGATGGAGATAGGTTGCAATGGTTGAGAGAAGCACATACATCCCGAGTTGCTGGACACTTTGGGATGAATAAGACGCTACTTAACCTACGCCGTTATGTCTTTTGGCCAAAGATGCAAGATGATGTGGCTAAGTTTGTTCGAGGTTGTAAGTTGTGTTGCACATCTAAACCCTCAAACAGGAAACATGGGTTATATCTACCATTACCGGTACCATCAAGACCTTGGGAGAGTATTTCTGTGGATTTCCTTGGTGGATTGCCGAAGACCAAGTCGGGTCAGGATTACTTGTTCGTTGTGGTTGACCGGTTCAGCAAGATGATTGCATTGATTCCATGTACAAAGACGGTGACAGGAGAGGGTGCAGCAAAGCTCTTTTTCGAGCATGTGTGGAAGCATTTCGGGTTACCTACCTCGATTATTTCTGATAGGGATAGTCGGTTTCTTAGTCACTTTTGGGATTCTTTGTGGAGGATGATGGACACTAGGTTGAAGAAGAGTACATCTTTTCATCCACAAACAGACGGGCAGACAGAGGTAGTCAACAGGAGTATGGTTCACATGTTACGGGGATATAATTCTAAGCATCCTAAGACTTGGGATGAGAGTCTACCATATCTACAGTTTGCTTTCAATAGAACGGTCCACAGTTCTTCGGGAAAGTCTCCTTTCGAGACGTGTTATGGCTACTTACCGCCTAGTCCTTTCGATTTGGTGTTTTCAAGTGATACAACAGTTGGGAGAAAAGAAGGAAGTGAGAGACAAAAGGCACAAAAGTTCTTCGAAAAAATTTCTCAAATTCATGCGACCGTTGAAGCACAATTGAATAAGTCACAAGCCAAATACAAGGCAAAGCATGACAAACATCTTGTTCCTTGTAACTTTAGTGTGGGTGACATGGTATGGTTGAAGTTAGGAAAGGAAAGGTTGAAAGGGGAAGGTAAGAAGTCAAAGCCATTGAGGTATGGACCGCTTCGTATTCTCGACCAGATTGGTGACAATGCCTTTCGTCTCGATTTACCACCTTATCTAGGAATGTACTCGGTCATTAATGCCGAATACTTGAAGTTGTTTGAACCACCGTTACTGGATGATGATGGGGATGACAAGATGATCTTACAGCGCGTTGAAGACTTATGGTTTGATCGAGAGGAGCCGCTGAAAGAAGATTGCATTTTGGAGCGAAGAGTGACTAAGACACGACAAGGAGAAAGAGAAGCTTCCTAATTGGATGTCATGGTCAAGTTCCCAGCAAGGCTAAGTGGTTCAACAGGGAGAAAGGAACTCTCGCGTTCCCTAACCTCCATTTCTAACTCTCACTAGAGTTCGAGTTCTTAAAGGGGGGACCCATGATACAGGGAAGAACTCTATTTAGGAAAGGATTCCTATATAGAGAAAGGTTCTTATTAAAGAAGGATTCTTAGATTAGGAAATAGATTCCTATGAGGTTTTGGAAACCCAAACCACTATATATAGAGATGCCTATCTCATAGCTTGGATACCGTAGGCATCTAGTAAATCTAGAGAAGAAGTTTGTGAGGTAATCATTGTGTTGCAAAAGCAAGCTTAGCAGATTGTGAGCGTGAAAGAGAGAATTGTAATATTGTCTTGTTCATAATCCAGAGAAGATATCTTTCGTCGTAATTCTTTCCTTGTGCTACGTTTTACCTATCTTTCGTCTATAGTTATTTTGAATTCCGCCCTAATAACTCTAGTCATCGAGAGTACAGAGATTATACGTATCAATCAATCCTGCAGTATATTTCAATTCACCATGTAATGAAGTTAAAAGTATGTCAATTCGCTCTTCGATGAAGTTAAAAGTATATTTTCGATTCTTTCTTCGATGAAGTTAAATGTATATTTTCGATTCATTTTTAGATGAAGTTTTTCTTTAATGATCGAGTCATGCTTTTCTTCGATGCATAGTTTTGTAGTATAACGTGATCAAGCACGCACTTTTCTTCGATGACGCGATCAGGCACGCATTTTTCTTCGATATATTGCTTGCCTGGTAACTCGTGATCAGACACGACCTTGCAAATTCTAGGCTCCTAAGGTTACTTAAAGTGCAACTCTAGGGCTTACTTCGATGTGGGAGGCAATAAACCAAGCTAGTGGGGGTTGCGGATCACCCTTCCTCAAGGCTGTGAGCTACTTTCCTGGTCTCAAGCGGACATGGCTATCGAGGTCATAGGTACCTGGTTTGCATCCGTATTTTAGGAGCTTATGGTGGGTATCGAAGATATCCAGTATCCTCCGAGAAGACATGAATAATGTTAACAATAACCATTTTGCAACTTGTATTAATTCCCGCTTATGCGAATTAATCAGTGAAAAAGAAACTTTGATAAATTAGCCTTAATTAAGCAACGATTGTTCAAAGTTGTCGTATAGGTTGTTGAACAAAAAGAATTAGTGGTGTACTCGGTACCCTCGTCTTTCAGATTCCATCATATCTTTTTTAGTGGTGTAGTTAGTTAAAATAATCAGTTGATTAGGTGTAATTTATCTACACAAAATACTATGCATGTCATTTTGTGAAAGAAAGAGGAAGAGCTGCAGGTTGGTGTTTTAGGTTGGGTTTCGAAAAAATATGAGTTTTAGTGAGAGGAATGGACCAGTAAAACGAAGATCATGGATAGGAGAGACACCTCGTCAAATGAGGTGGGAACTATGAGGTGGGAACTCTTATAACCTTCTTGTAATCACTGAGTAGTTAACACGAGCATGTTGTATAATAAATATGTTTGCCTGATATGTGTAGTCTGGTTTTCCCGCGAGGACTGCCTATGTTTCACAATACGAGGCTAAGTCGAGTAGCAGGGGGAATGCAATATTATTATTAGCATGGTTGACGATATTGTAAATAGCACGAGTTGTGATATCATTACTTTTTATGTTATATCATAAATTTTACATCTAGTAGCATGGGAGGTGCAATATTATACCTAAAGTATCTTGGGGATTTTGTCATGCACATATTATGCTTGATTGTTGTGGTGTTTACGTCTTTCCTATATTGTCACATTTAAATTAGCATTCATTAGCATGTTTGTATTTTTTTTCCCACATGACACCTCTTTTGGGATGATGTGCTCATACGTTTCTACTTCAGTTTCAGTTATCGGATGAGATGGTGCAGGTGAAGATTTACGTTTGTAGTTCAAGGCTTAATCGAGTTAAAGGTTGGTTGTGTAATATTTTATATTTGTTTGCTTTGTGTACGTAGATTTGTAGCTACAACACATTATTATAATCATATCATTTGAGAGATTTTCATATTTGAATATCAGAGTTCATAGATTATCTTTTAGTTATTCTGTAATTTCATATCTTAATTAAATGATCTTATTTCCCGACACCTCTTAATGTAGACCCTAAGCAAGTGAATTAGACAAAGCGTTAAAATTCAATAACAACCGAACACTTTGTTTAATATTCAGCGGTTTCTCAATAAAAAAGAAACCTTGAACGTGATTCATTTGCTAGTTTATTTTACAATAGTGGTTTGAAATTTTCTCGTAGGTGTCAGAAGTTGGGAACAAACAAAAAACATCAAAAAAAAAAATACATGAAGGAATCAAATATCTTGTTCTTGTTTGGATGTATTTTTAATTTTGTAAGTGCTGGTTAGAGAAACCCACTTTATCAAGGATGGTCTCACTATTCTCACCTACCATAGGGCATTTGAGTACTGAGGTAATAAATAAGGTATCTCATATCCGTCAAAGTGGTTCTTAATATCGCTTTTATTTCTATCCCGTGAATGGCGGCCATCATTAAAGATATCAATTTGATGATATATAGTTCATGACACACCCTGGCCTACCTAGTCCAAACCTTTGTCGTACAAACACGCAACGACAATGGGTACAATGATACAACCCAACTAAGATCACAGTGGAAGTTGTATTTGTAGTTTACTGCTTCATTAGTTGAGACTCTATATAAAGCCACTATACACTGGAGTTCTTATATGAAAACCAAAACCAAAATCTTCTACTAATATTAGTCAAATTGTAACCTTTTTGTTAATTTCATGGCTTCCAGTTCCACCTCTAGAGTCAATAAATACACCAAAGAAAGAGTGCTAACACCTACTCGTTTTAAAAAGGATTCAGTTTATATTGATTTGACGTCGAATGGGAAGTATCTTATTGATGATCTTTCTAAACCTTCTTCAAATGATTGTGTGATTACAGGCTACACAATCGTTCGTTACACCAAAAATTTAACAACTGATGGAAAATACACGATGCATATCGATGAATCCTACATTAGAGGGGCTAGGGGTGGGTTTGCTGCTGTACTTAGGACTCTTAAGGGCATCTTCGTAGTAGCGATTTACGGGGTTTCTACCAATGTACATCCGCACTCTCCACAACCACGGGGATCTCTTTTTCATGAGATTGAGGGTGCTTTTTATAGCGTCCAATTATGTAATGAGTTGAAAATCAAACTTAGCGATGTTACTATAGTAGTTGATTGTCAAGATATTGTTCATATTTTCAGTGATCGTCAATTTGTTCCTAATTATGGAACTGAGGTGGAGAAAATATATGAGCTTTTCAAGAGCACATATAACTTTATTGAGAATTTTCCAAGACAATTTGATGGTCATGTTCTCCATTATTACAGAGAGGCCAATAGGCCTGCAGATTGTTTGTCAAGACTTGGTATGAAATGTGTAGACACTAAACAGATTTATCTCGAGGATATTGAATAGAAAGGAAGTGCAACTACTATACTGTACGGCTCATTTATTTATTTTCTTCATTCAGACTTGTATGTACATGCTTATGCAATGAAAGAAGAAAAAATCGACTTTAGCGATGAAGAGTGACTGCGGGTAAGCTTTTCTCATTTTTTCTAATTAAATATAAAAAGACATCCTTTATTTTATACAAATATAAAAACATATAAGATATAAACGATATGAGAGTTTTATTTGACATGGAGCTACTTTGCGTGATTATTGTGGAATTAATATGGTTAGGTGAACAGCTTGTTAAAGCATTGCTCGGTTGAACCCACTGATATTGCTATCTCAAGTCAGTTGTCAAGTTTAGGTGACAAAAACACAATCCTTGATAAGTTTACTCTACAACCTCGGACTAGGATAGTTTTAGGTAATCGAGACGAAGACCG
>JAJJMA010036964.1:0-24872 GCA_023529015.1 Papaver nudicaule
TTTTTGCAACGTTTATAAGCGTTGCGAAAACCGTGACCAAAAAAATCGTCAAGGAAACCTTCAAAAGCTTGACGATTTTTTTGTTTTTTTTTTCTTGATTTTTTCTGGAAAAAAATGAAGATAAATCGTCAAGATCTTCATCATAAGCATGACGATTTGTCTACAGTCAAGAACAATCGTCATGATTTAATACAAAACCTTGACGATTTTGTCTCTGTAACTTGAAAAAATTGAGCATTTTTCATACAAATCAATGTGTTTTTAGTGAACTAAGCTCCTCATTGGAGCATCATTCGATTATAGTTATTATTCGTCATATTTAACACAAAACCTTGATGATTCTAGGTTAATTGGAAGTCTATGTTTCATCGATTCAATGAAGTTTTTTGTTTTCTTTTAAATCTTAGATAGATTGGATATGTAGTAGTGATTAAATAGTTAGTAGGGATGAAGAACTATGGATTATGAATGTTTGTTTTGAATGTGAAGGATGATAGTGATTATTGATGACCGAAAATTGATGAAGATCATCATGATTTTTGATAATGGAGATAGAGTATTGATGAAGATGATGGTGATGAATTAATCATATCATTAATTTTTGTTAATCAAATTTAGTTAACATCTAATCATATCATTAATCTCTACTAATCAAGGGTTGTTTTGTATTTAAAAAAATATATTTCATATGGGGATGACCTCTTTACTTCATTGTGACCCTATTTTGGATTCGCCTTCGCCCCCATTAAAAATGAGCTCGCCCCCCAATTAACCAGGTAATAAAAGCGCGTGCGCAATCGTTATATCTCCATAGCTATCAAGTCACTTTCGATTCGATTTAATGATTACCCACAACTTTGAAAAGGTTTTTGGTTATTCAGTTCCCACCCTATCAATTTGAATTTACATGTTCCTTCCAATACAAGGAAAGGGTTTCCAATGAGAACATGTAAGCATGTGCTTTGAAAATTATGCTTTGCTTTTAAATTGTTTGCTGCTACATTCTAGACAGTGTATTAGAATGGTACTCCGTCCGTCTTCTACAAAAGGTGGAGTTTTAAATTTTTGTAGTCCCATTAGATAGGCAAAATTATAATTTCAATATGGTTTTTTCCACATAAAACCCTTATTTATTATGTATAGATAATTGTGTTAAAAATGAGACAAAGGGTAAAACAGAAAAATAGCTGGATATTTAGAATTTCAAGATAATTTTTTAATCAAAGAGATTTTAACTTCTCCGCATTTTTTAGAGGGACGGAAGGAGTAGGTAACTAAGTTCTATCTGAACCCGTATAAAAGTATTTCTACAACTACAAGTGATATTGAAGAACAATTTTGATCCGAATATGTTTGTTGCAATGAAGTAGTGCATATGTTAATATGGTTACAACTGAATGAAAAAACATAGTATTTTTTTTTTTTTTTTTTGGTATTTGTAACATCATAGTTGTTGCTCAGTACGACGAAAATGTATCTCTTTACCTTTGATCTACACAGCAGCTCTCGAGCTTTAGGTTGATTAAGAAACGGATAGTTTCTTACTGTCCTCGCTTTCTTGAATTCTACTTTCCCCTATGATTTCAGCTAATCTCTCCTTCAAACTGCTTTCCCATGCTATATTCAAATTTGGACTATCACAATAAGTGTTACCAGGATCCCTGGAAGGCCAATGCTGTCCCCATTCTTTCGTATTACTTGCGAAGTCTTGAGGCAATGCTGTTTTTGATCTAGACATCATGTTGTCTTTGGGACCTTTAACGGACTTATGTTTCTGAGTCCCGACCTCGCAATGTTCTTGTCCACTAATTTGTTTGTCAAGCTCGGAGATCTTTCCCCAATTCGAGAAGTCTTCAGTGCTGAAGTCCCAACCTATACCATCTGAATCACGTCTTCCGATTGAAAAGTTCCTCTTCGGGATTTTACTTGAGGTAGATTTTCTCCCTTTGGTTTCTTTGTCAACAGAAAGTCTCTTGGGTTCTTCTTGAGCAGCTCCATCACCGAAATTCCACACATAGCCTGCGTTGTTAGCGTCCTCTATGTTTAACTCGATGGAATGGAGATCGCTGTCAGACGAACCTTCTTCTTCTCCTGAGTCCAAATCTCCATCATTGCATTCTTCATCGACTACTTCTCCTCCTCCTCCTCCTCCTCGAATCTGATCAAACGCATTGGGTTTGCTCAAATGGATTGCGACATCCCCTTTGCTCCCATATTTCTTTGACCTGCTTTTATTTCCTCTAGACTTTTTGGTCTTAAGAAATGTTTCGAGTTCGAATTTTAACTTGTCAACCGCTGCATTTTTCTCCTCGAACTGATACTTGGCTTCGCACAGCTTCATCTGAACTCTCTCCTCGCGCAGTGTATCCGCCAAGTGAAGCATCTCCCGCTCTTTCTCAACCTCCTCTCGCACCATTGCAGACTCTCTCTTCAATGCTTCCACCTTTGCTTTATCCTCGCCAATTCCTCTAGCCAACTCATCACATATCTGTTCCATGATCTCTCGTGCTCTCTTCTCGGTCTCAAGTTCTTTAGTCGCCTTCGAAAGAGCCGATTTAGTCTCAGCCAATTCTCTGCCAAGACTCTTATTCAAGCTCTCAGTTCTTCTCCGCAGCTTCCTCTCCCCCTCGAGATCTCCTTTAATCGGCTTCAAAGCCATCTCTATCTTCTCTTGCTCATTGCATTTCCACGCTGCTTTCTCTTGTGCAAACCGCTTCAACAGATACTCCATTTCCTTGCTCCGATCAGAAGAAGGATTCTCTCGAACCAAATGGTTAACTTGAACGTGCGCTCTCTCAATCTCAGCTCGTAGAGCTGATATGATTGACATACTCGCTGACTGATGTTCTTCGACACCCCAGAACCGATTCAGCACTTTTAAAAGCTCTTTCGAGTTTGTCAGACCGTCGCAGACATCCTTCAAACGTGTCTTATGATTATGAGCCCCTACTAAAGATCCCGTCGGAGTCATTCCCCGCGAACGTGGCCGAATCTGCAAAACAAATTACATGAGTTGTGGTCCAAACCAATCACAAAACTCATCATTACTCATAGAATTCAGATTATTACCTCCATAAGATTGGCATTGCCACCTGAATCAAGACCCCCATTGATATAATCAGTAAGCTTAAGCTTCTGAGATGTAATAGAGTTTCTTCTGCGATGACTGCCATTTCTAGACCGATCCAATCTCTGCATAATTGGCGAAGCAAACAACAAAATTCCAATCATTAAAAGCTTAGAAGAAAAAGAAAATGTGCCCCTAAAGAACATAAAAGAAAGGAAAAAAGAAAACTTACATCTGAAACAGGACTATGAGAAGGATCAGACAAAACAGAGTATACTCTGCTTCCTCCTCCTCTATCTCTAGTACTACTTCTTGATTCTTTCTTATAATCCAAAATCTCTTTCATTCTTGGGGAAGGAACTTCATTCATTTGCCAAAGAGTAGCAACAAGTTTTCTAGCAGACACTTGTTTGTTAGAATTTGGTGTGACAATTCTGTTATTTGATCTTGAACTATTGTTATCAATCCTCCAAGTTGGAACTGGAGTAGAATTTGATCCACCACCTCTACCTCTTTTGCCAACTAAAAGTGCTCTCTTGAATCTATAATTCTGTATCACTGACGATGATGATGATGTTGATGATGAACAACCTCGCTTGCGTATCTTCCCTTGAATCAAACCTTCTATGCTTCTGTTATGTTTATGTCTCAACATTCTTTGATCAAAACTTGATTGGGGTGTAGAGTGGAGTAAATAAAACTTGGGAATTACGATGAATGATTTAAATACCAGGAAATGTGGGTTTGAAAGAAAGAATTCAAGTCTACACAGTAATGAGAAACTATATTACTGTTGATAATTGAATTACAGAGAAGCAATCAATTAAGTATACAGGACAGAGTTTTATGTGGAAGAAGAAGAAGGTTTTTTGAAGTAATTAAAAGAAAATTCATTCGAGTCAAATCATCATAAAGGCACGAGAAGAAGTGGCGATGAAAACTTATCTCTCTCTCTCTTTCACATTCCTATTTATCTTTTTTTTTTCTATCTTTTGTCTCGTGAGTTTTTTCTTTGGTAGAGGAGTGGTGGTGGTGGAGTTTTAAGGACTTTTTACAAGATGACAAAAACTAGACCACTTATTGGGGTTGTGTCCTATGATGATGGATGGATGGATGCCCTCTATATAGGACTTGGGGGACTAGTAGAAGGGCAAATGCCCCCCGTGACCTGCTGACATTGCAACTTGATGTAATGATTGATTGGGATCGTTTTTGCAAGATCATATGATGGATGGATGCTCTCCTTTTGCATTCCGTTGATAAAATTATACTCCGCCCATATAAACTAGACGGATGCTTGGCCCATAATTGTTAATCGGGAGTACCAATTTATTAGAGAGTGTATCAAAATTAAAAAAAATTGGCTTTTTTTTTTCTACTTGAATTTTAATAACTCTCAAGTAAATTGGTACCACGTTAGCAGTCTTGAGTATTTGCATGCCAGTTTGAATCTGGTTTGGTTGGGGAAGAGTACAGATAAGTATAGCCAAACAATGACTATCGGCTGGAATCTGGTAATTTCTCAAGATTCTAGCCAAGAGCGAACCATGGTGCTTACTCTAAATTGCGTATTCTAGCCAACAATTGAAAAGTTTTTACGTGTAGTTTTGATGATGGACAAATTGATGCATAAATGGGCACACATTGTCCTGATGTATCAGTCTTTTGATGCACACACCACTGTTCCAAAGTCCTCTTTAGTTAAAACATTGCATTTTTGAATGGGCAATATTCCCTGTTCCCTTGGATTTTGCCTCTTGATAAAGAAAGCTAGTTCAAATAAAGAAAAGGAAAGGGAAGCAAAGATAAAGAAATCAAACAATTTGAGAAAAAGAGTGTGAGATGCTGCTGCTACTCTTTGATCATTTCATTTTTGAATTCCCACTTTCAAACTTTGAATTCCATTAGTTTTTTAGCCGCTTTTTTTAGTTAGTTAATATTGATAATCAACTAACTACTTATTAACTGCCACCAGATGGAATTAGCAATTGTTAGACGGCGGGGGAATATTTGGCTTAATTAGGTCACACCAACCGTTTTACATTGATAGACACAGTAGGAGGTGGTTTACACTAACTAATCAACACTTTGTTTGTTGTTAGTCTCAATTAAGGAGAACAGACCCAACCAATTTAAAGAGCTAAGATATTCCATAGGTATTGAACTTGAAATTTGATTGCCCTTTTAATTGAGCTGCAAAAACTATTATTGTCTCTGTTCCAGGAAAAGTAAACTTTTTTATCTGCATCGTTACAACATTTTTGTCTACGTTTTCATGGCGGTATTTTGTGGTTTCATGATTGATTCTACTTGATTACAAGAGGTTGAAGTACATCGGAGACAATTCTGGCCACTAGAATCTTCACCGACAAATAAGATTCTGGGTATAAACTCCTCTTTTCGACAGAGCTCATCTTTCTCCTGAAGACAATCCTTTAAAATGGTTCTCTTTAAAAAAAATGGTTGGATTACGATTATGAATCTTATTATGTTGGAAAAATGGTGTTGGAGGTATGGAGTAGATAAGAATAGATTATGGTACCAGATAATCATTGATAAGTATGACATTGACTTCTCTTTTTGGGTGCCTGAAAAGGTAACTGAAGCCTATGGTGTATCATGTTGGAGAGTGACAGCAGACACTGCTTATTTGGTAAACGAAAATTGTAAGTCAACCTTGCACTCTGGAAGACAAATTGCATTTAGAATGACATTAGGACTGGACATGCTCCTTACCATCTAACTTCTCTGCCCTTTACAAGGCATGCTAAGATGTCTGACATGATCACTACTGATGGTAACTGGAAGTTTGAGTTTAAGAGAATTCTAACCAGTGCTGAGGCTAATAATGTTGCTGAGTTACTAGTGATTATTGGTGGTATTCTCCTGTGACACAAGAAGATGGCCACTACACACCTCATGTAATTTCACAGTTAAATCACTCTGCACCAAGCTAGTTGCTGATGCTGGTTTAAACAACTTTCCTCATATTTCATCTGGAAACCAAAAATCAACTTTATGATGTGGTATGTGATTCATAATACATTGAACACAAAAGACATGTTAAAAAGAAAGGGTATGGATGTAACCAGTCCTTGTATTCTCTATAGCACTGACTTTGAGACAACTGATCATATCTTCTTTCATCGTAAAGTGGCTTACAAGATTTCGTTTGCAGTACTACCTCGTGCTTGCTGGGCATGGGTTTTTCCAATTTCCATGAAGATGCTAGCTCACACTTGGCATCCTCTAATTTTTCTAGCTCTGGAAACTTCATTTGGGGTCTCCTTCTTGCAGCGATTGTCAATACCATTTGGAAGGAAAATAATTGTTAAATTTTGAAGTTAAGTTCCTATTCAAGACTGATGTTGATCTATGTATAAAAGCAAAAAACACAACTCTTGCCCTGGGCAGCTGCAATAGAAAACCACGTGCACTTAAACTTCACTAGCTCAATTCTAAATGATTGGGATGTAATATTTATGTGACGGTTTCTTTGAGTTCTTGTTTTCTCTACATCTGATAGAGCACCCATTGTACATTATCCTTTATAATATATCTTCTCTGATCAAAAGAATAAATAAAATAAAAATAAAAATCCTATAGACCATTATCTGTTGATTTATCGGTTATTTGCACTCTTGTATTTAGTCATGTTTCCGGTGTACCGATTCTTCTCTTGTCAAAATACTGGATGTCGTAGTAACATAGTGTATTGTTTCTTTTCACTTGATGATGTACTTAACATTTTCCATGTTAATTTATTTGCTCTTAACGAAACGAAGATTATTAGAAGGGAAAAAAAAGTGAGTTTTTTACTTATTCATTTTTATCTATTTTCATGATCTAAAGAAAAAGTTAAGGGCCAACTCTTTTTGGGAGGAGGAAGAATTACCAATTTTTGTTTTCTTTTGAGTAAAAGAGAAATTCATTATTACAAATAATTCAAAACGCTAACCTTACATAAGTTCTATGAAAAAAAAAAGGTTTTGCCACTGTGACATACTCAAAGTAGTAAAAGTAGTGGCATCTGAGGCTCGGGTGTTTTTGCTAACCTCTCAGTTATTCCAATATCAATGTGCCAATCTGGGCTCAAATGCTTAGAGATAAGTACTTCAGGAAATGTGCAAACCCGCAAGATGCTAAGATCAACAAAATGGGTCTTGGATATGGCAGTGTATCTAAAAAGGTTTGAAGTATATCAAACCATATTGCATATGGGAGATATGAAATGGGGAAACCAACTCACATTCGGAATGATTCCTGGATTTCAGGTGTAAACTGTTAGGGCATTGCTCGGTCAAACCCACTAGCGTTGGTATGTCAAGCTAGTTGTCAGGTTTAGGTGTCGGACTTACCAAGTCGGAATGATCACTTGTGATCCAAACTCAGGTTAAACAGATCTGGATATTGATTTTTGAGATCGTCCAGATCTGACCATAAGACTCACGAGCCCAAACGAAAAGTTGGTAGTATTTCGGTACCCCTGCTTTTTCATAAACAACCTGTCAGTTCCCATAGGTGCTAACTCTTTACAGTGTGTTAATGACCTCATTCAACAAGATACAGGGAAGTGGAACATTAGTCTAATTAGAACCACTTTTGAAACCGCAATTGCTGAAACAATCTGCAGAATAAACATCAACAATCAAACCAAAGACACAATTAGATAGACATTAGAAAAGGATGGTATTTTTAATACGAAATCCCTTTAAAATGCCAATAGTGGTTTCATAGTGATGCAAAGTTCACCATGGGATAAGATATGGGAGATTAAAACAGCGCCAAAACCGAAGTATTCGTCTACAAATGCTTAACAAAGAATGGTTTCTTATGCATTAGTTATAGCTTGATTCATAGATATCTCTAACACTTTCTCTTTGTGCTATACTAACGGGGAAACTTGAAAATACTTGTTTCTGACTCTCATTTCGCAAAAGGAGCTTGGTTTGCTTCAGGTCACAACCCTTTTCCACCAGGAGTTGCAACTCTAACAATCAAAATATGTCTAGACAGTTGAAGCATTGAGCCACATAGGTGGGAGAGTGACAATGGATCGTGGAGCAGTTTTTGTGCGGCAATGATTTGGCACGGAAAGCCAGATGTGGCAAACTGTACAGAGGAACTGAACAATGCCCTCTACCTATCAAAAACATATCCATTCAATTTTGGATCGACAACAAAAAACAGAAGAACAATCTAAACACGCCACTATTACATACAACAACAATTCCTGTCAGTCAAAGAAACTGGAAAGCACCAGATAAAGGCCAAATAAAATTTAACATGGTTGGTCATTAGTGTGCATAAAATCATATGATATGTTATGCTTTAGTCTTACTAAATGTACTTGGTATGCGTAAGCAAGTACGAGCGTAGGGACTTCAGGTGCAGAGTAGAGAAGAAGGAGAGATAATGACAGTCAATGCGGCGATCAGATGGGGAGCAGAACTGGAGAAACATACAATCTGGATAGAAAGCAATATCATGACAGTTCATGGATTAATTACAGACTTAGATGCTCGGACGCAGTGGCAGGCAAAGTCCAGGAACAGACTAGAAAACTTCTTTAGTTATCACTTATCAGTCAAAATAAATTTACTTTGTTATAGCTCAATCTCCACCGGATTTTATTTTCAATGTAATCACTAATGGTGCAAACCAAAATCTCAACTACAAAGATGATTGTAGCTTTACCTATTCAGTAATTTAAGAGTTTTTTATTAAAAAAAAATTTAAAAAATAAAGTAAAAATAAATATTAAAAAAACAGTTTGTAAAGTTACTAAATAAGGTTCGACATTCCATCGTGATTTTTTTTCAATTATATAGGCGGAGGGACCAATTCTCTTATACATAACACAATTACCTATGTAGTATTAATAGGGGTATAACCTGTAAAAAATTACCTTGATAATTGTACTCCGCCTATAATTTGAAACATGAAAAAGTCACATTTCCGCCTATATAAAAGAAACAGAGGGAGTAGTAATTAGAACAACAATTCTTACTTCCTTAACATGTCGTTCACTGACAAAAAAAAAAAAACCGATTTAAATGTTGTTGCGTGATAAAATCAAGCTGACTAATAAGCTTGGATCAATGGAGAACATGCATATCAATAATTGGAGATTAGGTGTTCTGCATGTAACCCAAGAATCTTTAAATTCATACTTAATCAAATCCCAAATAAATTAACGCCAACATTATTAAATTGACCACTTTACTAATTAAGGATCAATGCATTAATAGTGTACCACATGACTGTAAACCTATAAACCACCAAAAAAAGACGTGAGATTAAGTGATTATGACCATTTAACTTCTAATTCATCTCTTAATACAGAAGAATATTACAAGTTCACTAAAAATGGTTCGTTTTTTATGTCGATCAAAGTTTAATCAAGTCAAAGAGTGTTTTTTTATGCGATTTTCAACTAATAAAACGGTTAGACGTGAAGAAATACAACCAAAAACATGTTAGTATGATCTTGTGATATGCATCATGTGACCACAAACAGTTAGCCGTTTAAGATATCATCGATAGGAATTGCTTAGCTAATCCTAATTAAGAAATCTGAATTCCGTCCAAAAAAAACTACTACAATTGGTTGGTGGTGACAATAGTCTTTGGGGCCCATGATAAGAACGTATCCGAAGTTCCGAACACTGCCAGATATGATTAGCCAAACTTTTTAATAAGAGACCTAGGATAGCAACATTATAACGGTTTAGTCCTTTTTCAATTCAAGATAAAATGGCCGGTCCTAATCCATTTAACTAGGTACATACTGTAACTGTAGGCTACTACATATTAGTGCTCTTTTTAAAAAGATAAAAAATACACAATCTCACAAATTACTGTTTAATTAAATTGTTTATGATTTAGTTCAAGTGACACATGGTTTAATTAACTTAAAATTGGGGTATTTTCTGTTACCCCCTTGGATAATGCACAAAGTTGCATTGCCTCCGCTAACTTGAATAGATAATGGTAGAGTTACCTTTGAAGTAAAGTGGTTTGTCAACATCAACACCGGCGGTGGTATAATTGGAGGATGAGATTTTTTTTTTTTTTTTGAAGAGAAGGCCAGATGTTGTATTATTAAGTCTCAGAGTTATTTGTTACAACACGTTTGATAGGCCTTGTCATTCTGTCATCAAACAGAATTTCAGTCAGAAAAGAGGGGTTTACAAAGTCCCATACAAAGGTAGACATGAGAAGAGGATTTTGTTGATGACGTGTAATAGCTTCATTTGCAAGCGCATCTGCCGCTCTGTTAGCTTCCCTGTATGCACGAGAGATATGCAAATGTGGAATCTGTTGGAGAAGGTACATGGTTTCATGCAATAATCCCCAAAGGTACCAAGGAGCCGAGGATGGGTCTTTGTGTAATATCAACAGGAGTGCCAAGGAGTCCATCTCAATCCAAATGTGTTGCCAATTGTGTCGTAATGCCATTCTAGCTGCAAGAAGGAGGCCCCAGGTTTCAGCAACCAGAGAAGTCGTACATCCCAATGAAGAAGCCATTGCCTGAATTAAGGTACCACGAAAATCCCTTGCTATTATCCCCGCTCCAGCATTACCCGGATTCCCTTTAGAAGCTTCATTTGTGTTCAGCTTGATACAAGGATGTGTAGAAGAAGTCTAGTGTACCCAAATGTCCTTAACCTTTTTAACATTGGTGGAGAAGCGAGGTTGCGGAGGAGTATCAGGCAAGTATGGTGCAACATGTGTAACAGCCCATTGAAATTCCTTCCACATAACTATAATCAGTTGGTATAGTTGTGAAGGCGTTGTAGATTGCTTGTTGTAGACTGATGCATTGGGAGAGAGCCATATATGCCAGGAAGTGTAGAGAAGCAGACTGAGAATGTGATCTGGTAGATGAAGTTGAAGCAGTCCCAAAATTGTTGTCGGCCTTGTGATGGGAGAGGTAGCAGGTGGTCTATAAATGGACAGGAGATGTATCCATATGAGCATCCATACCTGAGAAACAAAGTTAGTGGTTTCACGAAATACTCCACAGTGGTAACAGAGACCATTAGGAGTAATATTTCGTGAGTGAAGGAGATCAAAGGTTGGTAACCCCTCCTTCATGGCTTTCCAGAGGAAAAGTCTAATCTTTTGTGGGCATTGAAGTTTCCATATACGTCTGGCAGTCGATTGCAATTGAAATGTGGTAGAAACTCTCAACTGAATGAGTTTGTTGTAACCAATTCTGACCGAGTATTCACCAGAACCTGTGAGAGGCCAGATAACCCTGTCTGGTCTCGGTTGTTGAGGCAAATGAAGACCTATGATCTGATCTGCCTGATGCGGAGAAAACAGAAGATGAACCAAGTCGCAATCCCAAGTATGTGATTCAGGTAAAATCAAGGAAGCAACATTGTTTGGAGGTGAGGAAGAAATACAAAGTTGCTCCACCGCGGTTTGATGAGGAATCCAATTATCTGCAATGCTTTTGTTTTGTCCATCACCAATAATAGAGAAAGCATGTTTATGCAAGAAAGGTGCTACCTTGGTTAATCCTTTCCAAAGAGGACTTGCAGTAGACGACGGTTTTAGTAAGGATGGTAGCAGACAATGCTCTTGCAAATATTTACTGTGACAAAGTGAAACCCATGGAGAATCCGGCTGTTGATAAAGTTGCCATACTTTTTTCATTAACAACACCTGATTGTGCTCCTTACTCCTTCAGATTCCCAAGCCACCTTGGTTGCGAGGTAATGTAAGTGTATTTCCATCCAAGTGTATGCAGCTTCCGTCTATTCTGATCATGACCCCAGAAGAAGTTCCTGGAGATTTTATCAATGCGCTGATGGACCCTTTCAGGAAGTAATTGTGTCTGCATGACATGATTGGCAGTCGGGGTAAAAAAGGTGTTAATGAGAGTCAGTCTCCCTGCCGGATTCAGGCACTTTGACATCCAGCCTTTCGTTTTTCGTTCAAATTTGTTCAAGAGTTGGTTGTAAACCGAAGCTTTTTGCCTGCCAAAAATGGGCTGAACCCCTAAGTAATGAGGTGGCGTAGCTGTTGTTGGACAGTGAAACCTTTGAGCAAGCTTATGAACCAAAGACTCTTGTAACTTGGGATGATGCACAAGCAAGGATTTCCTTGAATTGATCTGTTGGCCAGCTGAAGAAGAATAGTCATCAAGTAGCTTCAGCAATTTGACACAAGCGAGATCATCCGCCATTGTAGTAATGAGTAAATCATCTGCATACATTAAATGTAAAATCTGTGGTGCTCTTCTTAAAATTTTAATCCCCTGAACATCCCCAGCAGCTTGAAGAGTAGCCAGATTAGAAGACAACCCCTCTACACAATAATGTAAATATATGGCGACAAAGGACCACCCTGACACAATCCTCTCTGCGGAGTAATACTACCCTGTGGAGCTTCATTAATCAACATAGCATATGAAACAGAAGAAACACAGGTGATAATGTAATCCACAAATCGAGGAGGAAATCCCATGGCCAATAACGTATGTTAAATAAAGTCCCAATTCAAGGAGTCATAAGCCTTTTGGATGTCTAGTTTAAGTGCAATCTTTGGAGTTGTGGAAGGGTTAGAAGTACGTATATTATGAAACAACTCAGTTGCGATTGCAATGTTTTCTTAAATTGATCTTTGAGGCTCAAAGGCTGACTGAAATGGACTTATCATAGACGGCAGTAAAGGTCTAATCCTTGAAACCAAGATCTTTGAGATGACTTTATAGATTACATTACATTGTCCTATTGGCCTAAAATGTTCTGCAAGGTTGGGTTCTCAACTTTAGGAATGAGGACTATATTGGCTCTATTGATGGAAGCATGAAGGTCATTGTGTTCAAAGAAGTGTGCAACCAAATCAAATATGTGAGATCCAGTTATGTCCTAAAAAAACTTGTAAAACTTACTTGAAAATCCGTCAGGACCCGAAGCTCTGTCAGAACCAATAGAGAAAGTGGCTAGTTTAACCTCCTCAATCGACATTGTTGCTAAAAAAGACTGAGCACGAGTAGGGTGGAGTCTGCCACTAACAGGATCAAAGAGGCTATGTTTAATTGAAGACTGTGGTGCCGTATATTGAGACTGAAAATGGGGTATTCTCAATTTCATCAGGTTCCACAATGTAGCCCCCTGTATCAGATTGCAGCAAGCGAATATAATTATGTTGCCTATGAATGGTGGCTTTTGTGTGGAAAAAAGTCGTATTTAAGTCACCCTCTTGCAACCACTGAACTATTGAGCGAGATCTCCAATATGCCGCTAAACAGCTTGTGAGTAAGGCGTAAGAAATACGAAACATCTCCTCTTTTTGCAACCAAAATTGAAGGTCTTCCCCCGTGGTTGTAATAGACTTAACTGAGCAAAAGCAATTTCCTTTTCAGCACCTTGAATGAGAGAAGGGATGTACCCAAAGGTTGTTTTATCCCAATTTTGTAGTGCAGTTGCCGGTGATTCTTATTTAAGTATAATATTGATTCCTGGATCAGGGTTCTGGTGTTGTTCCCAAACAGTGATGACAACCTGCTTCATATGTGGGTGGAGAAACCAGAGGTGTTCCATTTAAAATATGCGCGTTCTCGGTTTAAGAATAACCTTCTCCTCCAGGAGTAGAGGAGCATGATCAGATGCAATGCGTGGTAAATGAATAACCAGAACATGCGGGTTTTGCTGAAGCCAAAGATGGTTACATAAACATCTATCCAACCTCTCCATAATAAGGTCCATACCTTCCTGGCGATTAGTCCAAGTAAATGGAAGACCTTTGAATCCCAAATCAATAAGGCCAAACTGATCAATAAAATCAAAAAAAGACCAACATGAGCATTGACATAAGGCCGTCCTCCTGACTTTTCTTGTGGAGCCACAATTTCATTGAAATCCCCCCATTAATAACCAAGGCAGGTTTGGAGTCGTAACAAGAGTGTGAAATTGCCTCCAAAGATCCCACCTAGCTAGCTGCCTGATTTGGAAGTCCATAGATGCCAGTAAAGAACCACTGTGTTGAAGAGTTTGTTTGGCTAATTCTTGCATGTATTAGACTTTGATTTGAAGTCAAAACATCCACCTGCAAATGATTTTTCCAAAACAAACAAAGACCACACTACGTCCACGGCAAGGCACTAAGAAGTAATTGTCAAATTGGAGCCTATTCTTAAGGTAAACAATATGCGGTTCAGTGGCAATGGTTTCATCCAAAAACAACAGTTCAAGCTTTTGTCTACGAGTGAGTTGACTTAATTTGTGAACTGTTGATGGTGTGTGAGAGCTTTGGCAGTTCCATGCAATATAACTCATAATCAGACTAACAGACTACTAGAAGGAAGCATGAAGTCAGGTAGGTGAGCCTCAGACAATCAGTACTAGCAAAAATTGTAGAGAGACTATAAACAACTAGAACCGAGTTGACATCGAATACTCATATGAACAACATGACTTAGAAGATTGGAAGAGATGCAGCTGTTAAACCTTAAATTGAAGCTCTGAGAATAGTAAGAACCTTATTAAGAAGAACCCCAATTGGCCAATTTGGTGGAGGAAGAAGGAAATCCAAGAATTGACGATGGAGGATAAACGATTTGACAACTGAGTTAACTCAGTTTTTCACCGACTCACAAAGCTCTTTTATGCACTTCTAATTTGTTAGGTATTTCGATCAGAATATATTCCATACTCAACAGTAATGCATTAAAGATCAATTGGAGGATGAGATGGAATATTCATTTTGGATAGTACCACAAACAACAATTCTCAAATTCATTCCCCGTGAAGAGTGAAGCTACAAATGAAGTAGAACGAGCCTCGGATAGTGAACAACACCCGGGTGGATTCACTCTGCTAAGAGGGAGAACCTTCTTCCAATGTGCAACTTTTGGAAATCAGTTTCATTCATACATGATCAATAAAATGATCTCCAGCCTTGTAGTTAAACACTGAAACACAACATGCAAAGAAATGAAATTAGTCATGTAACAAAAAAAAAAAAAAAAACTTTACAAAACACATTGGGATTGGGTTACACACCTAGGCTAGCACCAACATCCAAGCTCTTCCCGTTTGCCCATACAATGTAGTCAACATTTTTGCAGCCCACCCTAATGAATCCCCAACCAGGTAGTTAGTAGCAAAACCCAAAGAATAACAACTAACTACTATCACTCACACCACTGAGCATTCCTTGGCCATCTCCTTTAAGAGTGAGAATCAAATAAATCATTTTATTTGACCACCAATCATTACTGGGACGTTTTTATCACTCTGTGTTAGGGCATTGTTCGGTCAAACCCACTAGCGTCTATTTGTTGCATTTACTACTCACTTTGACCACCAATCATTACTGGGACGTTTTTATTACTCTGTGTTAGGGCATTGTCCGGTCAAACCCACTAGCGTTGGTATGTCAAGCTGGTTGTCACTTTTAGGTGTCAAAACACAATTCTTGATTTAACCTACTAAAAGGTTTACTTCGGGTTAGAGGTAGTAGAGTTTAAAGTCGATCTCCACCCTTTGAAGACGAAGATGAAGAACACACGAAGACATCATCAAGGACTTCATCAACAAAGGTTAATAAATATTAAATTTTCCTTGAACCCTTGTTATTCTTATCTCTATCTATCGAAGTAATGAACTCACTATGTGGAACAATGCTTATGACGGTGAAATTACATCATTGTATATTAACCCGAGGAGATTTGGTCCATATGAATATAGTGAGGGCAACCTTTGACCTTTGAGTAGGTTTCCATGTTAATAGTGAATGGAAAGACGAATTCAACGCTTCAAGATCACTTAATTCCGTTGTATAACGAAGAAGTTATGAGTGATTTATTGAAACTGAAAAGCGTGGCTAAAAGCTGAATTCGGGAAAAGGAGTAAGAAGCTTCTGGAATCTTATAGAACTTTCTGGAACGCTCACCCCTGGAAATCACGATTAGGGTTTTTCCGGTCGTGTTTCTGAGGTCCATCTCCTGGCTATGATGGCCCACTTTCACATATGTGTTGTGGTCCGTTCTGATTAGGGTTTTGCTATAACTATCTTTCTTAGGATAAGTTTTGTACAATATCTCCCAGTCAAGGGATAAGGTTTATCCTTTCACAATTGTGATGAAACCAAACTCTTGAAGATTATCCAACTACTTTGTGGATAAATCTTATTTGATTTCCATTTATTTATGTGAAAATCTTATCTTGAGGTAGTTGTAATCTATCAAACTCTTGTTAGATAAACACTACTTAGTATCTACAATTGAAAGGTGTCTAGGTTCATTGTGTGCAAGTTAAGTAACGGAGCGTGTTTACAAGGTCACTAGCTAACTTTTTGCACAAGGAATCTTAGCTTTATCCTTAAGCAACCATTCATTATAAATAAGGATACATGTAGCTTAACAAACCATCCCTGCTGGTGCGTGTGCTACATAAGGTTGTTCTTTGCTATTTTTATTCTTCACGAACAAGGTGAGAATTACAAAAGACTTTACTTAGCGATTGTAAAGCCAAGTTTAACTATCTTTATTCTCTAGATAGTTCTGAACTTGTATCCAGGTAGACCATTATAATCCTTGTCTATTATATGGTCCTTCTCTTCTGCAATAAGGCCATTCAAGGATTATAGGTTGTAAAACCAGGATTAATAGATACGATCTATTTTGCATATCATCTTTTGTTGGTAGACATATAGATTAGAGATTCTACAACATTTGCTAGGTTTTCTAGTCGTTCTTGTAAGAATACAATTAGGTCGTCACGAATCTCGTGCAAACCCTAATTGTGTGTTTTTGATACCTGACCTTGTGGACGGTTTCTCAAAGCACAAAACAAGTTTTCCAAAACCTTGATTATATCTAAAGGGAAAATTGTTCGTTACGTATTCTCTGTCGAAAGACAGTTTGAGTACAAAAAGCCTTTAACAGCGGTTAAAGCAACTCCTAAGCCTGTAAAGGACGTCAGCTAGGGGAATCAAGTGCGTGACGATCTGTGGGAGATCCAGAGACGTAAAGAGTGCAACAGTAGCTGATTCGCTTGGAGGGTGGAATCAGTCTCTTCTACATCCCAATCCGAAGTCTTATAGTAGGTTAGCGTTTGTAGACAATTAATACTGTGTGGTGTTCAAACTGGACGAGGTCCCGGGGTTTTTCTGCTGGATTGCAGTTTCCTCGTTAACTAAACTTCTTGTGTCTTGTGTGCTTTACCTTCCACATTATATTCTCTGATTATATAATTAAAGTGACACAAGTCGTACGTTATTCATAAACCTGATTATTGTCCCTAATACATTCAAAGGATTTACCAAGACTTGTCTTGTATTGGACTGATCACTTGTGATCTAAACTCAGGTTAACAAATCTGGATATTGATTTTTGAGATCGTCCAGATCTGACCATAAGACTCACGAGCCCAAACGAAAAGTTGGTTGTATTCCGGTACCCCTGTTTTTTCAATTGGTATCAGAGCCGGTGAACACATAAAAGACGTAACTGTCTGTGTTTATCGCGGCTTGTGAGTTATGGGACAAAGCGTAAAAGCTTGTAACGTACCATCAAGAGGCACTTTTGCTATGCATGCAGAAGTTGATTTTGTTAAAAGTGTTGAACTTAATCTTAACGATATTTCCTCTTCGCAATCAAGGACTAAACAAGACCTGATTGGATCTACTAGACAGGATACTCCTGTTGATGATGTAGAGTCTGAAGATTGGGAATCATTCCTCCAAAAGAATATGCATATGGATGATGATGACCCTGATTCAGACATTGAGAGAGAAGTAGAAGAGGATGTTTCAGCTATCGTTAAGGTTTTAACTCCTTCTCTGAAGAGTAAACCCAACTCTGTGCTCCTTGAAATTCTATCTCAACTCTCTCGAGATAACAAGAATTTGAAAAGGTGTTATCAAGGTCTTTATACTGGATGTTTTGATTTTCTCAATAGTAAAGTAAGAGATCTTGACAAAGGGTTACGTTCGAAAGAACTAGAAAGGGCAAATCTTCACCATAATCTCTGTAAGTTGAATGAAAAGCTTATTGCATCTGATGCAAAGATAGTCACTCAACAAAAGTATTTCGAAGATAAAGAAAACACTTTTCTCACTAGGGAAAAACGTCTGGAAACTGATTTGGCTAATGCTCTTGCTGAAATCAAGACATTAAAAGAGTTGAATAATAGCTCGGAAACTGATCTGGCTAATGCTCTTGTCGAAATCAAGACGTTGAAAGAGTTGAACAATAGCACTGACAAATTAACCTCAATGTTAGGAGCGATTAAAAATCATTGTGACACACGAGGTTTGGGCTATAAAGGAATAGACGCTCCAAGTAATAACAAAGAGGTGAAATTTGTCAAGGCTAAGGATTCTTCTCAACCTAAGGTTACTACTGATCCTCAAGGAGATATACCTCCAAAACAAGTCAAGGAGAAGAAGATCAATATTTATCAAGCTCCAAAGAAAGCACACGCACATCCAGGTAACAACGAGCATCTCACTCGTTTTGTTGCTAAAAATTGCCTTTATTGTGGTGGTAAAGGTCACTTGGCTAGAAGTTACAGATTCCGTAAAAGGAGAAAGCCAATCGCTCAATTATTCCTGTTGTTTTGGAGATTAACGTCAAACCTAAGAACAATGGATCATCTTCTAACGATAGGTTGTGAACGTCCAACCTTTAGGCATAAGAAACAGAATTACGACAAGCCAAGTTTTGCTTATAAACGCTCTACAAAGTCCTCTCGTAATCGTCATAATTACTGAAAGGAAAACAACTTTGTACAAGCGAAGACGAGATCTGATGTTCCCAATTGGAAGTCGACTAACTTGCAAAAGAATGGTCAATCAAATTCTCTCTCAAGTAATCTTGATGATACAGATGGGAAGAAAGATCATGTTGCTCCTAAGACCACTCAAAAGTGGATACCAAAGAATATTGGTAGAGCAACAAATGCCAAAGGAAATGATCACCCTAGTGAGGCTACCCAAAGAGAATTCATGGAAAATATTGTGTCACTTAACCAAAAAATGCTTGGTATGATGCAATCACAACATGATATGCTTGGATTACTGGTGAAAAAATGGAAAAAGGGTAAGGCATAGAACTCTAAGCCGAAGACTACTTCTGGTGAAAAACCCAGTGATGTAGGAGATCCTGTTTTAACCGCCAAAGGTGAACAAGAAATTGTTCACCCTGATACAACTTGATTTGTGTTTGTGCGGTCTCACCATGTAGTGCCCTTTCGATTGATATGCTGAGGTAAAGCACAAGAATAGGGCACATACCCGGTTGGAGATTACATAAAGGTATGTTAACATTGATCAAGTTAATATTCATTTGTTTAAAGGTTGTCAAATCCTTGAATATGAATATGTATCTTTCATGTTTCTCTAACTCAACTTGGTTTTAAGAGTTCTTAAATATACAAGTTGCAAACAAAGTCTATGACTTTTGTTTTGAACAAAGAGTGAATCTCACCGACATGACATTCTTGTTATGTTAGTATACCTTCTTGGTGTACTACGGTTATAGGATCATTATGAGTTAGATTCAATACACTTTCCATTGCAATGGTTTGCTTGCAAATCAAACATAGAGAATGGTGAATCTAAAGAGTTATACTCTATTTTTAGTATGTTGGATTATAGCTGAGGGCGTATCACACGTCTAAGTACTGGCCAAACCCAGAACTTCCAGCGGATCCAGATAAACCCTAATTCTGAACTAAGGCGGTTCACGAACCGGTTCGTGAACAGTGACTTGGGAATTTTTACTGAGTTCCAAAGCGTCAATTTGTACGCGTACTAGTACGTGAACCACAGATTCGATGTATCTGGCCGGAATTCAGAAGGACAGTTCCCGAACCATCCACGTGAAGATTCTTCAGGATTTTCACACGGTGTTTAACAGAGACTCCTGGAACTCATAAATATGTGGATTTGATCAGAGAATATCTTATGCAGTCTAACGTAATATTTGTTCTAAGGAAAACTTTATTCACACTTATTGGTGAAACTCCATGTGAAAAAGTTAATCCTTTACTCTAAGAATAAATCAACCCTTGTTAACACAAGTTTTGTATCTTAGAGGTTAATACGTGATCTTCTTGATCATGCTGTGGGTATTGCCAACATGACTTTATTCATTGCTATCCTAGTGATGTTTAGATTATCAAAGTCATGGATATCACAAAAGTTATATTACCTTCTTGTTTTAAGAAGATAAGACTTTTTGTGATTGTAATATTAGATAATGGCTAGGAAAAGAGATTGTATACAAAGGAATACTGGATAACATTAGTTTGTTTTGTCCATGTTAGGATTTGTATGTTGTTCTTTATTGAATAACACCACATGGGGGAGAGTTCTTAACTGAATTTGCGCTTAATAACAAATCTTTTTGGGGAGCGTGGTTGTGGAATATTAGGAGAAAAGTGTATCTATATTTCTCCAAAAGATGAGAACTCAGGAATCTTCGTTCGGATTTCCTAGTTATATCATCTTAAACTTGGTATGCGAGTACTTAGGTTAACCTATTCCATAGGTTTATGAAACCCTAGTCTCGAACTACTTTGAAAAAGGAGGGGTACCGAAATACTACCAACTTTTCGTTTTGGCTCGTGAGTCTTATGGTTTAAGTTTGGACGATCTCAAAAATCAATATCCAAACTCTAATAACTGGAGTTGTGATCTTGGGGATCAACTAGACAAAGTTGGGACTTTGGAGTTAAACTCTACAGTTATTGGATAACGTACTACTTGGTGCTTTAATTATATTATCAGAGATATAATGCGGAAATAGACCTGGCAATTATGAGCCCGACTCGCGGGTTAGCCCGAGCCCGACCCGTAAAAAACCCAACCCGACCCAACCCAACAGAGTACCGAGTCGGGTTAGGGTTTAGAAAATGCAGGCCCGTCAAGGATATGTCCCAACCCGACCCGACCCTGTCAACCCGCAGGTTGACCCGTAACCAGCTGCATGGAGCAACGTGGCACCTTTACAGCCAAGTTTGCTGCCGCGTGTCCCTTTCCCTGCTTTAACAAAACTAAAAAACTGAGAACCCTTCCATATTTTCGTCTCTCTCTCTGGGTCTCAACTGCAACTGCGTCTCTCCCTCTCCCTCACATCTTCTTCTTCAACTTTACCATCGTTTATCCAAGTTCCAACATCACCATCGTTTGAGATCTGCACATGGAGTTTTATTATTTGATTGAAGATATGCCTTTTAAAGAAAATAGATTTGCTACTTTCCTCCAATAATGTTTATCGAATGTTTGTAAAATTGATATACCTCCAGGTAACAGGAATGGATGATGGAAGATGGATTAAGAGTTTGCTTCCGTTGTAAGTTCCAAATCCAGAAAAGCAGCAGGATCATAGCTCACAGTTTCTATAATTTCACCGAGCCCATAGCGTTGCTCGGGCAAAATCATGTACATTGAGAAATGTGGATCGGTTTTATACTCCCTCTTGTATGGGAGTTGCAGTACTTTGAAGCTATCATAACAGCAATATATTTATAGCCCGTGGAAGACATGAAGGGAACATCTAGTGATTCCCCGTTGAGGAGATAGAACTTCGAATTCTTAGTTAGTGCTGGTTTGAATTGATTTTTTATCCAAGATCCTTTGAAATACAATGCATTCGCCAGTATAAACACGGTTTCTTCATCGACTGCATCATCAGGTAGAAGATTTTGAATTCAGTAATTTGGGCATACCTGTTTCAGTAATTTGGGCATACCTGTTTCAGTAATTTTAGACGTGATCGTTCAATTTTATGAATTGTCTGAAGCTTTTTGTGAGAAAATTTTGTATCTTCGTATTTGCTTGACCAGATTACGTTGTTTCTCCATGTAATTACATTTTATAACACAAAACTTAATTTTGATATAAATTTTACAGGTAAACCCGACAACCCGCGGGTGAACCCGACAATGGGTTCGGGTTGGTAAAATGGCAACCCGTGATGATTTCAAACCCGACGGGTTCAACCCGTTATAACCCGTAACCCGACGGGTTCCACCCGAACCCGTCCCAACCCGGCCCGTTGCCAGGTCTAGGTTTAGGGAGGGAAGCAGAGAAAGATGAGATCAGAGAATTGTTATGATTTTCTGTGATGTTGAGATTAAATTGCTAGATAAGGATGGATGTTCAGTTCTCACTAGATATTGAATGCTGAGTGAGAAGAGTTAATTAATTATCGATAAGATAGACTTGTTATACTTGCACTGAATTAAACTGTTGAACTTGTTTGTTCTGTCTTTCCAAACTGGTCGAGTGACCTATTTATAGCAATATATTTCCAACTGATCTCGTAAGAAGTGGAGGAAGTGGAAGAGTGGGAGTGTGGAGTAAGTGGGGCAAGTCTTGCGCCTAATATTAGGGAAGAACAAACCGCCCACTTTCTCATCCCCTCTTTTCAGCAACGTTCACACGACTTAGTTTTCTTTCTCGTTAAGTGATTGAGCCGTTGCAATCACACGTGCCGTAGACCGCCAAACCAAAACCCTAAAGAATATCCCCCCATGTAACTTACTTGATTCTCGTAAGATTTGTTAAATATTTGTTAAGTCAAATATGACTAAGTGCAAGTCGTACCAATTACTGGTAAACTTAGGACTTTGCGATAAGATAGAGATTTAAGCAATAAGCTTGAATATCTCTTTGAGATTTGGTCTAAGGATTGAGCCGGGCAATCGCTATTTAAACCAATAAGATAAGTCTAAGGGTTGAGCTAGCAACCGCCATTTAGACTTGATAAGATAAGATAAGTCTAAGGATTGAGCAATGCAATCGCCAATTAGACTGAGAGGATTTCAGCAACTCTCTGCGGCAATAGTCAAGTAAATACGACTTTTGATTTGCCATAAATAAGGGAAATTGGTTTGTGGCATGTAATGCACCAATTCCCTGAGTAATGAAGACATATGAATGTCCAAAATAATATAAGTCATATCCATGAGCCATGATTAAGAATTATAGCACTGATTTATAGAAGCAAGTCCATAATCAGGAAAAACAGACGAATGATGCTATCACAGCGTAGCCATCATCAAGAATGCATAAGCATTGCCAATATAAGACCTAAAGATAGGCCAAAATAATTATAATAAGCCATGTTACATCGCATAATAATCTTATTGAGAAGTTAGGCATAGGGCGCAAAAGATAAGCCATAACATTTATGTTATTTTCGGATTTCTGAACAGTTTGCATGTTATCCATTAATAAAATCGCCCAGGCCAGCCTATATTAGATAAAATTCCGAATTTTTAGTATGTTGTAGATAACTCACAGAGGAAAATCTTTCGTGAAGGAAGCGCCTCCTAATTCTTCACGGATTGGGCTGTAAAAATCGCCCAATGAAGAAATACGTGAGCTGCCAGATTTCCGAACTCGATTAGGAAACTAGAGTATTATGGACTCAATAAATAGAGGGGAGGCTAGGAAAAGATAAACTCTAGCCCCAACGGGGCAATGATATCTGTGAGAGAGAAGAAGGCCATGAACCTACATGAGTACAAGCAAGGGAAAACCGTAAGGCCTCCAATGTTTGGCCAAGGCATGACTTTGGGCCTCCAAGATTTGGCCAAGGCATAGCCGTGGAGCTCCAAAGTTAGGCCAAAGCAATAGCGCGGGTACCCATAATCAGGCCAAGGAGGTGGCGTGGGCACCCAAGTGCTAAGGCAAGCTAATGACATGGATATCCAAAACTAGGGCAAGCTAACGGCATGGATATCCAAAACTAAGGCAAGGATTGGCCGTGGGCCTCCAAGGGAAGGGGGCGTGAGCATGAGGATAAGGATTAGGCTTAGATATTGCCGTGGATAAAGATTAGGCCAAGGTGTGGCCGTGAATAAAGATTAGGCCAAGGTGTGGCCGTGAATAAAGATTAGGCCAAGGCGTGGCCGTGAGTGTAAGGAATGGCCATGGGCCTCCAGGGATTAGGCGAGGCAAAAGATGTGGATACCCAGAGTTAAGCCAAGCTAATGGCGTGGGCATCCAAAGCTAGGCCAAGCCAATGATGTGGGCATCCAAAATCAGGGCAAACTAATGCCGTGGACACCCAAAGCTAGGCCAAGCTAATAGCGTGGGCATCCAAAACTAGGCCAAGGCATGGCCGTGGATACCCAAAGCTTGGCCAAAGCAATGGCGTGGGCACCTTGGCAAATCGGGGCTGTCAAGCAAACCGAGTAAGCTATGCCCACTTATCTCTACCTCAGTTATACACGAAGAATCACTTAAGAAACTTGTATAACTGGAGCTAACTAGGTCTTACAACACCGAGTGCAGCCGTGCGTTGCTACATTTCAACCTTGTGTGTAACGTATCAGTTCTTGAATAGCCGTATAGCAGAAGAGACGGACTATGGAATATACAAGAACGTGATCAGGTTACTAAGGTTACAGGTTAATCCGATTTCAACCAAATATGGTCTCAATATCCTACCTGTGCTTCCCAACTCTTAAGAAAAGTCTTTTATAGTCGTAGGGAGTTCCCAGAGGAGCTGCAACCTATAGAGGATGATTATACCACAACAAGCGTTCACCGAAGTGAAAAGAGTTTACGTTACCTTCCCTAAGGACCTTCACGTATGCTTGATGCTTGCGGTATTTGTCCGTAGACACCTCTATTTATAGCATTCAATAAGATAGGTTGCTTTGGAATAAAGCAATCAATTACTTGTCCCACAAGTTAAGGAAACCCTAAACTTGCCAACCAAGTAATATAGATTAATCTCAATTGGAATTCTTTTTAAGTTATCTGCCAAGTGTTGTGTTAGCTCAAAAACACTTCAAGATAGAATCCAACAGACCTGAGATAATCT
>JAJJMA010036976.1:0-16968 GCA_023529015.1 Papaver nudicaule
AATCAGATTCAATGCATTTGGCCTTGATTCCAGATCTGGACGGTTCGTGAACCGTCTGGGGAATATTCTGCAGGATTTCTCATGCGGGTTTCTACAGATGACTCCTTATCTCTTAGATGGACTTGAGCTTATCAGAATATCTTCTCTGGTCCATCTAACGAATTTCGATGAGTCAATAAGATAAAGGTGTTTTTCATTTTCATTGGATTTCTATCTTGAAGTGGTTAAGAGCTAATAAACCACTTGGCAGATAAATGTTAAAAGATTTCCAAATGAGATTAACGTACGGTTTCTTTATGTGCAAGCCAAGTAACGGGTTCATTTACGCGGGCACTTGCTAAACTTGTGGCAAGTAATCTATTGCTTTATCTCAAAACAACCTATCTTATTGAGAACTATAAATAGAGGATTAAAGAGTGAAAACCACAAGCATCAATCATACGTGAAGTTTCTCTGTGTAATTGATCGTAAACTCTTTGCACTTCGGTGTAAGCTTGGTGTGGTAGTCATCCTCTATTAGGTAGAAGTTTCTCCGTGGGATTTACCTAACGACTATAAAGACTTCCCTTGAGAGTTGGGAAGCACAGGTAGGTGATAGCGTACCTTTGTGGTTGTTATCTGAGTAACTAACCTTGGTAACTTGATCACGTTCTTGTTTATTCTTCGGTCCTTCTCTTCTGCAATAAGACCATTCAAGAACTGATACGTTACATACAAGGTTTTAACTGAAGCAACGTACGGTTGCACATGGTGTTGTAAGACCAAGTTAGATCGAGTTGTGTAAGTTTCTTAAGTGATTCTTTTCACAGCTGAGATAGAGACAAGTTGGGCATAGTTTACTTGATTTACTTGACAACCCCCGCTTGTAAAGTAGATTTCCGTATGACCTGGAGAAATCCAATGGAAGTCACCTTACGTATGTTAAACTGAAGAGGATAGTTCGAAACATACAGTTGATGTTGCAAACCAGGATTATTGACATAAGTCTTTAACAACGGTTAAAACAACTCCTAGGCCTGTAAAGACGTCAGCTAGGGGAATCAAGTGCATGTTGATCTCTGGGGGATCTAGAGATGTAAGGAGTGCGACAACATCCAATTAACTTGGAGGGTTAGAGTTGGTCTCTGCTACATCCCAGACCGAAGTCTGATAGTAGGCTAGTGTTTGTAGACAATTAGTATTGTGCGGTGTTCAAACTGGACGAGGTCCCGAGGTTTTTCTACAAGTTGTAGTTTCCTCGTTAAAATAATATATGGTGTTTTGTTGACTTTAATTTGTGAATTATATCTTTGACTATATAATTAAAGCAAACATAAGAAGTGCGTTATTGTAACCGTTGAGTTGGTCTTAAATCCTTTCGAGGGATTCACCAAGACTTGTCTTACGTTAGGGACTGATCACTTGTGATCTACGGTTAACAGATTTGGATATTGATTTTTGAGATCGTCCATATCTTACCATAAGACTCACGAGCCCAAACGAAAAGTTGGTTGTATTTCGGTACCCCTCCTTTTTTAATTGCTATCAGAGCCGGTAAAGACATTAAAGGCGTAACTGACTGTGTTTATCGAGGCTTGTGAGTTATGGAACAAAGCATAAGAACTTGTAACGTACCACCAAAGTTTGATGGAACCAATTATATATAGTGGAAACTGCTATGAGATCATTTTTGCAAGCCCGAGATTCAAAACTTGGGTTATGTCCAAAAAGGATACACACCACCAAGTACTCTGGTTGAGGGTGGTCCCCCTCCGGTTTATTAAGGGCCGTGTTCGAAAGTAATTCAGCAGAAAAAAAAAACAAGACTTCAAAACCTCATGTTTGACTGGGATAACCTTTGATTGTTTGAGGATGATACCTTTGAAGAATTTAACCACAAATAGTCTGAGATAGTGAATGTGTGTCACACCTTAGGAAAATTTATTCCGGAAAGGGACATTGTGTGTGAAATTCTGAGGTCACTACCCTCAAGATACGAGTCAAAGAAACATGCCATCCAAGAAGTTTACGGCTTAACCATAACAAGAAGTGGCCTTGTTGGTAAGATAAATATCTTCGATCAAGAGCGAAAAGATAAAAATAAATCTACCGCTTTTGAAGCTATTAACACTGCGTGCACCTCCTCTCCACAGAAATTTTCATGGGATGATGAGTGTGAAGACCTTCACAATAAAGAAGCGAAAACGGAACAGTCTATGATTACACGACAACTTAAAGATCTTCTCAGATCTAGAAGAGACATGCGATTCAGGAGAAGAGAATCCTTACCAGCATTAAGACCAAATCCTGACAAGGATGAGGAGGCTTTGGACACATGAAAGACATATGCCCTAGTAAGGATTACTATAAAAGGGATAATGTTATCTTTGATCTGTTTGATGATATATCTGACCAACATGAATTTGAACTGGTTCATGAAGAAATTGCTTTAATGGCAAACACTTCAGATGAACGACGATCTAAGCACGATGAAGCTGACGATTTGATTCATAAGTTGATCAGTAAGAGCGAGACCTATTTCAAGAAAACCTTCAGTTAAAAATTGATCTTGAAAAGGTGGAGAAAACCCTTCTCCTGAAAGATCATGAACTTAAAAAATTAAGTAATGATCTCTCCTCAACTTTACCAGCTAAAGATAAAGAAATTGGCGCCCTAAGGAATGATCTCTAAAGACTATCTGGTAGCTCAGATAAAGTAGCAGCAATGTTATTCAGTCAAAAAGCCTTTGAAAACACCAACAGGTTAGGGTTCAATAGTAACACATAAACCAAGAACAGTACTTTCATTATGGCTGGATCCAGTCCTCCATCTAATGAGAAAAGCAAATGTGTACCTGAGAAAGCAAAAACTCAGGATGAAAAACCTTCCAAGAATTGCCAGTACTGTGGTAAATCTGGACATGTCCAAGAAAGGTGTCGGCTTCTTAAGGGGAATAAACGAGTTGTAAATAAGTTCGAAGCCGACATGGATAAGATGAAAAAATCCCTAAAGCAATTCAAGGAGCGTTGAAAAACGTGGAAAGTAAGAGGAAAGAAGAGGGTAAGAAAAACTCTAAGCTCGAATCAGTTTACAACAACCACTCTACAATGTAGGACTAAAATCGTATCTTCATGTGTTACTCCTTAGTTGTTGTTACGATAGTAGGTTCCTTAATGTTTGTATAACTAGTTTTCTGAGCACTGGAGAAAAGTCGGATTATATGGATTGCGGGGTTATAACTCTTGACCACCACTACCAGTTAGCAGGAGCAGCTTTGGGAAATCATTGACCTTCTCACCACAACCTGACAAGTATCAGTGAATCACTTCCCATCAGTTTCAATTCAAGTCGTCATATCAAATTTATGTCTTGGTCTCATCTTGTAGAAGTTGGAAAGAGTCAGAAAGTTAGTATTAGTTGTGTAAGAATTTGTAATATAGTAGTAATTCGAAGTCGTTGTTAAAAACGTGTGGGCATTGTGTTTAGTGCTCTACAAGGACGGATGAGAGATCAAGCTCATGGTCGACCTTCGTCCTAGTAGTATTAAGAGTTACAGAGTCAGTGAGGAAGTGGTTACTACAAATGAAGGGAATCAGATGATGAAGGAAAGCTGCGATCATACTCGGCAAATCAGAAATTCGATCAAGCTCCGGTTCAAGAAGAATCTCTTTTTGTTACAAATCTTTTGTCGATGGGTTGTGCTTGAAAAACTAGTATTTTGGTTGTACGCACTCTTTGTTTTTTTTTCCCCTTTGGTGGTCCAACTTTCTTGTACCCCTTCTTTTGATATAAATATATTTTTCATTATCGATTAAGAAACCACTTAAAGGAATCATTGGAGAATCTTAAAGATTTGGCCTGTTTTTTTTTTCCTTCAATGGTGCCAAGTCGACAAAGGAAATTTAATTCAACCAGTTCATGTTGATCAACATACAAATAAAGAATGATCAAATGCTTTCGTTTCACCTCTGGATCAGTACATTCGTGTATACTGTCCAAATCAAAATTCGACGACTTATTAAGATAAACCATTGTTGTGGGTTGAACGATGAGATTATGTTTTTTCACTCTGCACTTTGATGAACTCGAAAGAAAAAACAAGAAAAACAAGGGTAAAGAAGAAAAATCCATGAAAGTAGCGGAATTGGCGAAAGGAAAAAAAAATATTCATGTTTATTATGTTTTTTTTTTTATGCTAAAGAAAATTTCATTAATTGGATAAAGAGTCACAATCCAGACTTAACTGACTGACAATAATATCAGGAGGTACATCCTCCTTGTCAGTCGACACACCAAACCTTCTACTATGTTTTGCAAGCTTATCATCTGCTTTATTACAATTTCTAGAACCAAAATACACTGCCATGATTTTACAGTGCTTAATAAGTTTATAACATCTAACCGAATTACTTCATTCTCCCATGCAATTGAATGCTCGGATCCATTAACATAGCCATCAATCGACTTGAGATCAGTCTGTATTGTAACCTGCTCCATGTTCTTCTCCTTACACCAAACTGCCACTTCAAGAAATGCTAGACATTCTTCTTGCTCAGAGTTTGCAACTCCTACTCCACATTTTGACCTGCCACCCCTCCATGTACCTGCAAAATTACGCTGAATCAGAGCAATACCCAAAGTTTTATCATGCTTCATATATGATGCATCACAATTAATCGTAGTAATGGGATGATCAGCAGGTTTCCAATTTTGGTTAGTATTCTCTCTGACCACAACAGTCCTAAAAGACATATTCTATTTCATTTGCAAGCTGTGGAGATAGTTTGCGAAAACCACATCTCTTCGAGCAGTAATTCTTGGGTTTAGTTGCTTGTTCTCATTTACATGACTGCACCTGTCATTCCATATGCTCTAGCACACTACCATTGCTATGTTTAGCCAGTTTTCTTGATTTGTCTGCTTTTGTATAATGAGACCTTGCCAATGCTTCTTGAGTTGTGATGTAACACACTGCTACCACTAGGAACCTCAAACCAGACTGCCTTAGAAAAAGCACACTCAAACAACGTATGCTCTATACTCTCATCAGTTTGTCTGCAAAGAGGACAAAAGGGGTTAATGTAAGAGCACACCCTTGACAATCTTTCTCTTGTAGGCACAATCTGTCGCAAGCATTTCCAGAAAAAATGTTTAATTCTTGGCCATGTCTCCACCTTCCATACCTCCTTCCACTTAACTGATGTGTGCTGAATATCGGTTGAGAGATTTAGGTTTTGAAGGCTGTCACTAAGAAGCTTGTTATATGCAGACTTCAAACTGAAATTTCCATGCTTTGTAAGAAGCCAGATAAGTTTGTCTTCTGAAGCTCTGGGAATTCTCATTTGTAGTATTAGGGTTGTTGTTTCCACATTGAACAAATGTTCTATGATCTGTAGTTTCAGTGCTTTGTATCAGGGTCAATTAATTGATCCACTCTGAGGTATTCTTCGTGATCAGTTGCCAAAGGGTTAGGAGTGGGTGGTTCATTCAACCCTATGATCCAGATGTCAGTCCATATCATTATCCTTCTCCCATTTTCAACTCTCCACATACTGTTTCTTCTTATAAATGCAAGGCTTCTTTGTGCACCTTTCCAACACCAAGAAGAATCTGCTTGCTCTGTAGTCATGAATATGTTTTTGTTCAGAAAATACTTTGCTTTGATTGCTTGAACCCATATTGCAATACGTAAATTACTCTTTTGTCACCATGGAGGGTTATCAATCAGCCTCCATGCAGTACGTACAAGTAGTGCTGAATTCAAGATTTTGAGATCCCTGAAGCCCAATCCTCCTACATCCATTGGTCTACACAATTTCTCCCATGAAATCAAGTAAACTCCTCTTTTGTCATCAAAACCCCACCAGAATTTACTTTGTAGAGAGTCGATTCTCTCTATTATGCCAGTCGGAATCTTCAGGCAACTCATGGAGTAGACAGGAATTGTATTTGTGATTGTCTTTACCATTTTTGTTTTCCCACATTGTGACAAAGTCTTGCTTCTCCAAACAGACAACCTATTTTCAACTTTGTCTACCAGGTTTTCAAAACATTGCTTCTTTGCTTTACCAATGATAAGTGGCATGCCAAGATACTTCTCATTTGGATTCATTCTTTGAACTTTCAGTCTTCTAGAAAGTATTCTGCAGAAACGGTTAGGTAGATGTGCACTGAAGTAAACACTGGATTTTGTGAAATTAACCAGTTGCCCCGAAGCTGAATTGAATCTTTCTATTATCTGAAGAAGATTGTTGGCATCATGGAGATCCGCATTGGTAAATAACAGACAATCGTCTGCAAAGAAGAGATGTGATATAGCCGGAGCACTAGGTGCAATCTTTATGCCATTGATTAATTGATTATCTTCCGCGGCAAGCAGTTGACGTGAGAAAGTTTCCATTGCAATTATAAACAGATAAGGGGATAGCGGATCCCCTTGTCTGATTCCACGAGTAGGAAGATAGTCCCTACAAGGAGTACCATTCAGAAGTATGGAGATTCTAGTAGTGCTTATACATTGAAATATGAGACCACAATATTCACTAGAGAAACCCATTTGCTTCATAACATCGATTAAGAATGACCACTCTACCCTGTCAAACGCTTTTGACATGTCAAGCTTGAGTGCCATTAGCTCGCTTCCTTCTTGCTTTTGTTTCATAGTATGAATAATCTCCTAAACCAGCTGTATATTGTCTGAGATCTGTCTGCCTTGGACATACGCTGATTGTAAGGGAGAAATGACTTTGTGCATAAGCTTCTTCATTCTAGAAGCCATCAGCTTGGATATCAATTTATATGTCGTATTGCAAAGCACAATTGGGCGAAGATCAGATGGGTATTGCTTGTGCTTTGTCTTCGGAATTAAGGAGATATTTGTGTTGTTGAGCTGCTTAAGAAGAAAGCCAGAAGCGAAGAACGACCTTACCATTTCAAGAGCGAGGACCTATTTCAAGAAAACCTTCAGTTAAAAATTGATCTTGAAACGGTGGAGAAAACCCTTCTCCTGAAAGATCATGAACTTGAAAAATTAAGTAATGATCTCTCCTCAACTTTATCAATTAAAGATAAAGAAATTGGCGCTCTAAAGAATGATCTCCAAAGACTATCTGGTAGCTCGAATAAAGTAGCAACAATGTTATTTAGTCAAAAAGCCTTTGAAAACACAAACGGGTTAGAGTTCCATAGTAACACATAAACCAAGAACCGTACTTTCATTATGGCTGGATCCAGTCCTCCATCTAATGAGAAAACCAAAGTGTATCTGAGAAAGCCAAAACTCAGGATGAAAAACCTTCCAAGAATTGTCATTACTGTAGTAAATATGGACATGTCCAAGCCGACATGGATAAGATGAACAAATCCCTAAAGCAATTCAAGGAGCGTTGAAAAACGTGGAAAGTAAGAGGAAAGAAAAGGGTAAGAAAAACTCTAAGCTCGAATCAGTCTACAACAACCACTCTACAATGTAGGACTGAATCGTATCTCCATGAAGAATGCACGGTGTTACTCCTTAGTTGTTGTTACGATAGTAGGTTCCTTAATGTTTGTATAGCTAGTTTTCTGAGCATTGGAGAAAAGTCGGATTATATGGATTGCGGGGTTATAACTCTTGACCACCACCACCAGTTAGCAAGAGCAGCTTTGGGAAATCAAAGATCTTCTCACCACAACCTGGCAAGTATCAGTGAATCACTTCCCATCAGTTTCAATTCAAGTCGTCATATTAAACTTATGTCTTAGTCCCATCTTGTAGAAGTTAGAAAGAGTCAGAAAGTTAGTATTATTTGTGTAAAAATTTGTAATGTAGTAGTAATTTGAAGTCGTTGTTTGAACGTACGGGCACTGTGTTTAGTGCTCTACAAGGACGGAGGAGAGATACCGCTCATGGTCGACCTTCGTCCTAGTAGTATTAAGAGTTACAGAGTCAGTGAGGAAGTGGTTACTACAAATGAAGGCAATCAGATGATGAAGGAAAGCTGTGATCATACTCGGCAAATCAGAAATTCGATCAAGCTCCGGTTCAAGAAGAATCTCTTTTTGTTACAAATCTTTTGTCAATTGGTTGTGCTTGAAAAACTAGTATTTTGGTTGTACGCACTCTTTGTTTTTTTCCTTCCTTTGGTGGTCCAACTTTCTTGTACCCCTTCTTTTTATATAAATATATTTTTCAATATCGATTAAGAAACCACTTAAAGGAATCATTGGAGAATCTTAAAAATTTGACCTTTTTTTTTTTCTTCAATGGTGCCAAATTAACAAAGGAAATTTAATTCAACCAGTTCATGTTGATCTACATACAAATAAAGAATGATTAAATGCTTTAGTTTCACCTCTGGATCTGTACATTCGTGTATACCGTCCAAATCAAAATTCGACGGCTTACTAAGATAAACCATTGTTGTGGGTTGAACGATGAGATTTCGTTTTTTCACTCTGCACTTTGATGAACTCGAAAGAAAAAAACAAGAAAAAACAAGGATAAAAAAGAAAAAATTATTCATGTTTATTATGTTTCTTTAAGATATCTAATTATAACAATGTAACATAAAAATTATCGTATAAATGACTTGTATTTCTCTTCTTTTTTTTTTCTAGTTACAAAAATTTCAACTAATACAAAAAAAATATTGGGGAAAAAGAACATTCAATAGCATCCCATCCCATGCCTCGGTGATACGAAAGCACTTTGTGGAAACTCTGAGCAAAATTTATGTACATGAGTGTCTCATAGCAACCTGACTGAAAACACATGACGGAACACCTTGATGCTTGTAGGCGAGTCAGTGTTGGTAATCTACTGTTGGCCAATATTTTCATAATCAATACAATGGTTATTTGTTTGTGGCAGCTGTGATTGGTGCATATGAGAACAGTTTTGTTGAGTCTCTACTTGCTCGCGCGGCAACATTTGTGGCATACCTTGCTGCATGTTGGATCCCGGTTGCATGTTGGATCCGACCATATCATGCTGTAATCATGATTAATATAAATAAAATAGTAACCATTATTTGAGAAGAAATATATCCAATAATGTTTCACAAAAATTCTAATGTTCTAGATTATACCTTTTGCTTATATATTTTCTAAGTTCAGTTTTCTTTTATCGATGGCTTAAATTTTGCTTATGCCCGATCCTTTGCAATTAAAGGCAATGCACTAACACTAACTAGAAAGAGGCCAACTAACAGCATGCAGTTCAAGGACTAAGCTAACCTGGAGCACAGGATAAGAGGTTGGTTGCAAGAGAGTAGAGAAGAATTCGTGATTGTACGTCGGAGGCCACGTTTGAAGGTCTCCATCGCTGGGGTTGCTTATGTGGCACTCTCCAATGTTGCGAGGATCAACATTTAAGCTTGTTGACCCGTGCTGTAGTTGATCGTACATGCTAGATGAGTGACCCCTGAAATTCGAAACAATAAATTTATAGCCTGGTCTCGGATCAAAAAAAAAAATTTATAGCCTGGTCTTGTATTGCGCATCTTGCTTTTGCGATAAGAGTGATGAGAATTGGCAGCTGGAATGCAAGCATATATGACGGGCTATACCTGACAGGGCTGGGGCGTACCATATTGTCTGTTTATATTTAGCGAAAAATGAAGAAACCCACAATGCAACCCTAAAGTCATCAGAGTTGTCCTAGGATTTTGCAATCTATTGAAATACTAAGACAATGCAGTTTAGCGTTGTCGCTAAGTCCCTATTGATGAGTTGTGTTGGCCATATGTCTGGTGCCTGGGACAAGTATAGAATGTACTTCTGATGCCTGATTGGCACTACTGTTTGAAATAATTTGCGAATCCAAAAAGATTATATACCTGACAGGCATCATAGGGTCAAGGTAAATCTGGCTAGGGGTATTATGTTGGTTTTCTGCCATCCAATTAGTACCATCATTTCCAAATTGTGGCTGCATTTGACCTTGTGATTCCAGAAGCATCTGAAATTTGATTACCATTACCATTACCATTATATATATATATGTATCAAACCAAGATAAATTAAACTGTTTTGGTTTGTAAATTTTATTTAGTTACCTGTATGTTTGAATAAGAATGTAATTGTTGATTACTATTACTCGACAATTCTTCCTGCATAAGATTTATTTATGATAAAAAAAAAAGGAAGTGTTAAAACGGAGATCAGGTGAACTAGGACAACAGTATTTGTAAATCAAATGTTAACCACCTTTTTTCGTTGGACATGGAATCTCGCTTTCTCTAAAATATGGATACACGACTCAACTTCACCGATTGATGAAATCTTTAGTGTGTCCGGGTTTTCGTAATTCCTGATTAAAATGTTCGATAATTGTCAGTAACATATTTTTAAACCAACCACAGGCTAAGCTTTTTCTCTCGCTGTTAGAATAATATTACTCACCTTAGTTCTGCTTCAACCATCTGGATTTGTTGTTGAAAACTACTGATTTCTTGCTGCAGATCCTGAAAAACTTAAACATCTTAACTGAATTTAGACAAAGTAAATTGTAATTAGGGTGCAAATAGAAGGTGAATTAACTAATTTATACTAAATTAATTTGATTACCTCAATATTAGAATTAACAGCTGCAGGACTGGTCCACAGAAAAGAACCAAAGTTTAATAAGAGGTTTCCAACATACGTTCGCTATTAAGAACTCAACTCAACTCAACAGTCTAAAAACTCATTCAAAGAGGGGGATTGGATCATACTTAGCTAGTTGAAGAGCTATATCGCTTTCGCTCTTCAGTTTCTTTAAGGTTCTTATCAAATACTGTAAAAGAAAAATTCAAAATGCTAAGTTTCTTTTGAGTAGAAATATAATGAAATGTTAATATGGTGTTCATGTTTTGCATATATATATATATACCTCTCGATTTTGAACGGCACTGCACCAAAAAAATAAAAATAAAACCTAAAATAAGAAAAAGAAGGAATGTGAAAGAACCAAATACTGATGTAATTTAAGAAATGAAAAAAGAGATTATAATTTTACCCTCCTCGATCGTGTTCGGGAAGATGTATGTACCGAGTAAGTACATCTTCAATCCTATACAAAGAGATGAGCAAAACAACAATCAGAATAGAATGAACACAAAAACAAGTCCAATTTGTTCATCGATAACAGCAGAATTTGATATTTTAACAGATTATTACCACAATATAACAATCATCTTATTGTGTACGTCCTTCTTTTCTAACTAACTTCAACATAAGAACATTTTATTGAAAACGACGAATCCCTTAATTCATAAATTTGAATCAATACAATCTAGGAAGTATGACATTGATTAATGCATGCATGTTAAAATTCACCGATATTTATTCACTACTATAAATCAAGGCAATATTCAGTATATGGTTTGCACCTTCGCTTTCCGGAAAAATGACTAAGACGTCCAGAGGGAGAAAACATAATAAGGGCGATATCAATATCGCAGAGGATAGAAAGTTCATAAGCCTTCTTAATGAGTCCATTTCGACGCTTTGAAAATGTAACCTGTCGATTAGTATTATTTTCTATTCTCTTAATCTGGAGTTTAACACGACCCATAATTAAGACAAACTATATATATGTTTAATCTAAGAAAAGGTTTCTTTAATTTGCTTTTGTTGTAGAACAAATTCAAAAAAGAAAAAAAAAACTGAAACAACTCAAAAATAAACCATAAGATAGGATTCAGAATGAACCCAAGTTGGAAAAAGAAAAGCTATATTAAGGGGAAGAGAGAGATAAAGCAGATTAACGATATAAAGAAAAGGAAAAAAACTTTCAGAAACAAAACAAAAATAGTTTTAAAGAGGAACTCAAGATCGACAAGAGAAGCTAAATTAAGGGAAAAGTTAAGAGAGAGAGAGAGGAGAGAAAGGAGTGAGAGAGATGGTTTTTAGAGGGAAGGGAAGAGGACAGGAGATGCGAAAGAAGAGGAGATTTTCATGGGTGTGTAAAGAAGGGGTCGAAGAAGTTGAGAGGGTTTTATTCTCTCCTTGATAAATGGACTCCGCGGCATTTTCATCTATTCAACAGCAAATAACAAATGATGATTTGTGATAAGTTCTTCAGATGAAATAACATAATTCATGTCTATATCAATTTTCCAAAGTGGACAGTAGAAGTGCCACATTAAACGTGCAGGGTTGACACATTAAATCTAGGCAGGAAAAAAAAATACAAAACGAACAGCAGAAAATTGTGCAAGGCTATCCATGGCCTTTCACAAATTTCATCATCAATGGAGATCATATAAGTTTTGTCAACAAGGATAGAAAGAGACAATTGTTCAACCATGTTCTCTAAATGGCCAGTCTAGCTTTTCTCCTATTGAAATGTTACTTTGTTCATCAAGAACAGCATAAGTAAGAGGAAAGACAAAGTTCAGTTACTTTATTCTGTAGAAGATCAAAGTAGATTTCATGCCTGAGTCCTTGATTTCTTCCACTGCTTTTTAAACCTAAAAGGCAATTCTCTTAGGAAGACAGTGTCAAACAAGGGCAACAAAGAGCAAACCAGTATCAACAGAAAAATGATGAAGAAGAGATGCAGCTGACAACATGAGATCCCAATTATTAAGATCATATTAAATGTGGCCTGAAAATGCAAACTGAAGTTTTTTTTACCTCAATAGGGATCCTTCCAAGCTTGCAGCATCATGGCTACAGGGAGGTTGTGATAGGTACATAAATTTTCCAACTTGCAAGAACACCTGCTGTTTACAGCTGAAGACAAGTGACCATACCTGTACAAAGGGACCATGTCTCGAAAAATATATAAACATTTGTACAACATTAGCCGCCTCTGACAGTCATATTTAATCAGAAAGAACCCGTCGCACAACCAAAGAAACTTGAAATTGACCATTGCATAAAATTCACTAGCCATTAGTTCACTTCAAGCTCTGAAAAAGATAAGCTTTTTAACAAGCTAATTATTATTAGGAATGCGGATTTTGCACTCAAGAATTTCAACAACATTTTTGCTAAAGATTAACTGAAGAACCTTAATTTAGGTATATTATCTAGGGCCAAGGTCTCAAATCACACTACTTCCTTATTTATGGACCTACACAAATCTAAAACTGAATGAATATTCACTTGAAGAAATTACATTTCAGAATCAAAACCAATATTCCAGAATCCTTCAGGAGTTGAGGGAGGAAGAAACCTATATCGATGCCTAGAAACACCATCATGATGCTCGCAACGCAAATTGTTGTTGTTGTCTCCACCAGGAAGAACCGCATCGTAGAATTTCTTGCATTGCTTGCACTCAATTCCTTTCAAGTTCTCTCTATCAGCTTTCTTCCTTACAGGTTCGACATATTTAAAACCTCTGTCATTAGGTGGCTTCATGATTGAAATTTTCTGCTTTTGTGGAGCAGGCTCTCCATTAAGATCTTGTGTTTCATCATCTGAATTGTCCAAATCCATGTCCGTTGGAGGAGGAACCGGGATATTATAGGTTTCTTCTCTAAGACCCCTGGTAATATCATCCTGAATGTTCTCCAAGGGAGTGTTGAGAAAATCATCATGTGGACCTGATTCCCCAGGTTCTTGACGTGAACGGGTAGCTCTCCAATTAGAAAATGGTTTCTGCTGTATGCCAGAGAGTGGCTCAGTCTTCATATTGGCTGCGCAGTTAGAAGGCTCAGATGAGCTGGAAGTAGTTGGGAGTTTGGTGGTTGCATCATAGCTTGAAAAATGCCTTTTCTTATTGTCCAATTTCTCCGACAAACTGATCTCATCCGTTTGTTTATTTGTTTTTAACACAAGTCTAGATGTTCCGGGATCTCTACCTTCAGTACCTATTGATTTGATAAAATATTAATACAGATTTTACAAGTTCTATGGTTCTGCAGTCATCTTAAGAAAATGGATACCGAGCACAAAAAGAAGAAAAAGCTGAAAGAAGTAAAAAGAAAGATTAAATAGCTTACCAGTTGGGATCCTTGGATTCTGATAATGTCTTGACGAATTGCTATCGTCTTCCAATGAATTGTGAGGTATCATATTGTCTGTGCTAAGACCACACTTGCTTCGAAGAAAGTTGTGCTGTGATTTCAAACGTTTAAAGGAATCAATTATATTTCTGTTCCTTTTCTTCTCGAGAATCATCTCATAGTCTTTCAATTCAATCTGTTGTCGTAATTTTTCATGCAATCTCTTTTCCTCGGCCAATTCCTCATTCATCCGCCTCATCTGACGTTGGAGCTCAGCAACGTCCTCCTCCTCTAGGCTTTCTACTCTGGCCAAAAGCAGTTTTTTCTCGTTTTGGAGGTCATCCAATATCTTGTCATTACACCTTTATTTTTTCTTCTCCTGCTCAAGAGAAGCAACTACATTTCTTTTCTCTTCGATGATCTTTTGCTTTTCAAGCTCAAGCACACCTATGTGGTGTCTGAGACTACATTCTTCACTTCTCCATTCTTCCTCTTTGGCTTTCATTTTTTGCTCTATTAATTTTTCCTTCTCTTCCTCAAAAGAAGCAATCAAACGCTCTCTTTCTTCAAGATAGTGTTTCTTGTCAAGACGAAGCTCATCTATTTCTCCTCTTAGGCAACTTTCCTTCTCTTCAGCAGCTTTCTTGGCTTCAATATATCTTTTGTGAAGGGTTTTGGTTCTAGCTTTGTAACCTGGGAAGAGTTGATTACAAAAAAGAAATTCTATCTGAGACACTCGGTCTTTCACTTCTTGAATTGTAGCCACTAAAACAGTGCTAAGCTGAGAGTAAGACTTTCCATCATCATCACCAAATACATTTGGAGATATCTCCAAGTTATATTCCATTTGCAGAATGAACAAAACAACTGAAAACAATAACAAGACAAAGCATCATCAGCATTACAATATCAAATCTGGCGGACGCATATAATGAGCTGCAAAATCAAAATCCTCGCTTCTAGTATACTCCTAAAAAAGGATTTGAACTTGTTTTCAAATGTAAATTCCAACGACGCCGTTCCAACAACAACCAGTATCACCTCATTTTACACCTCAAAAATCAATTGTCTAATAAAGACTTTTCTTAAAGCAAAATGTGCGACCTACTAGCACAATTCAACAAACACCAGTGTACAGGTGCACTTTACAAGAGACATATCAAATAATCACCAGAATATCATCATTAATCAACACTAAGAATGAAAATATGCAATCGAACTGATTTGAAATTGCAAAAACAAATCAATTTCACCATACACAAAACCTATTCTTTTCATTTGTAATTACTAACCCTAATATTTTACCCAATACCCTAAATTCTACCTATACTCTACCGAAACAAGTACTAATTTCACCAATCGGGAAAACTTAGGTTTATATTTCTCTGATCTATTCATCTATTCAAATCCCAAATATAAATCCACAAAAATGTAGAATCTCAGATCGCAAAAGGGATTATAAATCTAATTAAAATGAAAAACTCATTATAAAAAAGAAAAATTAAATTCTGTAACACGATTAAATCTCACCTTGGAAAACCCTAATTAACTCCGATTCGCGCAGGAAATGAAAGAGAGCGAGTGAATTTTGTAGAGAGAGAAGAAGAAGAAAAAGTCGCAATTTAAGTGTACCGAGGAAGCTTTTTATTTCAAGTTTTCCCTCCCTCTTGATTTTAAGCGGGATATTGAAAAAATAAAATAAAAGAAGTGAATTATTCGCACGTGACGTTGAAAAACGTTTAATGAATAATACCGACCGAAACAAGACATACCGATAAATCGTTGAACCGATATAACATTTCCCTTTATAATGAAGAAAGATCTTTGCTCAGCAGAAAAGAAGTGGGAAAAGCAAATCGAGTTAGAAGAAGGTCTATCACTGTGTAGTCTCCGTTGAAGAAACCGGAAAGTAAGTATGTTAGAATAGAATTTTTTTGGTATTATCACTTGGGTTTGTACTGGGACATCTCAGGATTAGGGTTTTTCTAGGGTTTTCCTAAGTTTGTTTGATTGACTTGATGGGTTTGATTTCTCTTGTAGGTACTGATATAGAAGTGTAATTGGAATACTAGCTGCAAAGAGATACTCAAGCTATGGTAAATTTATTTTAAATATAATACTCCATTGAATGAGTTTATAGGGTTGTTTCCGCCAATTGGTGGTTTTGTTCTTTAGGTTTGATTCAGTTTGTTATTTTTTGTTTGTGATGTTGTTCGTTTCAGTCAGGAAGGAAAGAAACTGTATTGGATCTCGCCAAATTTGTGGATAAGGGTGTTCAAGTGAAACTTACTGGGGGAAGACAAGGTGAGACATTATTGTCCACCTTTCTACATGCAAGTTGTTCTGTGTGTTTTGCCATGTTCATCATTTTTAAATCTAAAAGAATTTAAGGGTTGAAGTAAACGTAACTGGAAGACAATGTTAGATTATATATTTGCCGCATGTTAGGGCTTTTTTCTTATTGTTCTTCGAAAAAGGGTTCACTATTTGACTTGCTTAATTACTGACACCCAAAGTAGTGAATGATGAACTATGGTAGATTCAAGTAGAACCTTCGTAAATATGAGTTTCAGGGTAGAAACTCAATCGAGACTCAGAAAGTCATCCATGTAAAGATAGTCGAAAACTGAATAATCTCTACCTGATGGTACTCCCTCTAGACACAGTAATTGCTTTACTCCAAAACTTGTTAACTAAGATAATTATCTAACCTCCCTGATTTATTAATCCATAATCCAGAAATTTTAGATAGTTCTCAAATTCCCTTTATAACCAAAATGCATCATGACTCTTAGGCATCATAGATCTCCCTGCATCAACCTCCCTTAGTTAGAGAAAATTTGACCACAATTTTTTCTAATGTACTTGTCCTTATATTTTCCTGCGTTAAGGGTTAAAACATTCTCTCATGTACTCTCTGCTTAGTTTATGAGGCAGAGACATGAATCTAGTTGCTCAAGGACTTGTTTCATGTATTTTCTATGTAAATAATGCTGGAATGCTAGTTGTATAAGGATTCCAAACATCAAAAAGTGCCGAGTGTTTAAATGGGAACCCCAAATTTGTGCTA
>JAJJMA010036976.1:51968-63166 GCA_023529015.1 Papaver nudicaule
GATCTCGCTGTCGATCCTCTCGGTGTGGTTTGGCTTCTTGGATGCGAAACACGTGTTCCGAGGGGATTTACCCCCTACACTTACAATCCCCTTTGGCTCAACAACCTATATTTATACTAACACAAAAACAAACCGCCGAAGACACTTCCAAACTTAATAAACTTCCTATTATAGCAAAACTCCCTAACAAAGCAAACTTTCTAGAAGACTCTAGCTCCTTCTGAGAGCAATTAACTTCCTGATAAATAACAAATTTCTACTATCCTAATATAACTCAATAACTTAGAGTCTCGGTTGGACTTAATTTCCAACATCGATGCTTTGCATCAAGTAGTTCCTTTTTCTTCTTTTTTGTATTCAGGGCAACACAAGATACGTTGGTAGCAGAAACTTTTTACAAAATAAAACTAGCATTGTTGTGATTGTTACCGGCCAAGGAAGGACATCCAGGAAGTGACGGGGACTTGTGGGCTGTCCGTTATGTTCAGTGAATGTACGAAAAAGGAAATTTTGGACACAACAAAAAGAAGAAGAAAGAAAGAGATGTTGGGCGCACTTCGCAAACTAACCACTGTTTGACTGCATCGTGGAAATGCAGTATGCAACTAAAAAATATCTGATCATTAGTTTATGCCAATCGCACCTTAAACTCGAATGGTTATTGATTGGGATGTTTTCTACAGTTCGATTGCTTCATAACCACATAGGCAAGCATGGCTAGATTCAATGTGTTTTTCCACATAGAGAAATAATGAAAATTCATAATCCCAACTAGATAATATTTAATATGTCAAATTACACACAGAAGAGCAATTACAGATAGAACGGCATCGTTACACACAACATACTGTGAAACAGCTTAGTAACACAACCTAAGGTTCTACAGGAAAACAAAATGATAGAAATAAAACTCAACACTAAAACAAAACCAGAAATGTGAGCGTAAACACCCCCAAGTATTCTCTACGAGCTCTAAAGGATCCAATGACTATCCAAGGGGAAAAAACCTACATTGGATAACATGAAAGCTTTGACAAGGACAAAAACATTTACAGGCATACCATCTCTCTATACATAGATAAAATCTACGTGGATCACATTGCCTAAATTAGAATACAGAACGTAAGAGAAGTGACGAGAAGTAATAAGCTCAGTTGGGCAGGTAACTGCAACTTGTTCATAAACTGTCTTGAGGCAGTTGAGGGATTAGAAGTAGTTTTACCAGCAACCGCAGGAGCAACTGCATGTTTACCACCACCTGTACTCTGCTGCTCATTTGTTGGTAATGGGTTCTCTGTTTTATCTTGATCGGGGGTGCCTTCTTCATTACTGAGATCTTGACCTGTGCATAAACAGTGACAAACTAGGTTCAGATCACTGGAGAGAGTTTGGGTTTTTCTTTGACATGGATTTAACATGGGCGAACAAAATACTCGCCCAAACCAATCACCTAGTCATTCTTGTTCATATGTGCCAGTGTGTCTCGACAAAATGTACGCTACAGCAAAACTGTCAAATGTTTGATATGGTTGAACTACAATTAGACTAATGGACTTTGCAGACTGGCGGTGTGCCTCGACTGCCAGATCTCACTGGAATCTGTCATCTTTTAGATATTAAAAGTAGCACCTTTACGGAGCTTTATGACCCAGATTCATCTTGGGGTCCAATATGTCTAACTGTGATTTGATTATCAAGTTCTAGCTAATATTATCAAGATTAGAATAGAAGCACAAATACTCACAACTGGAACGAGACCAACGCAGCTTCAACTTTTCCCTGTCAAACACCATACGGTAACCTGTTATGAAGTTCTCTGCAAAAAAATAATTGATGATCAGTATTTACAAAAAAAAATTATAATAATAATAATAATTCCTTTGTTAGGATAGGTTTCGCTATTCAGAAAGGGGTTGGGACCCAGCTTGTAGCTAGGCTCCCATCCGGCAATGTACAAGACTAATTCCTTTGTTTTCTAATAAAGTGCCGGTTTTATAATAATAATAATAATACAAAATAAATAAATAAACGGATGCCGGGAACAAAAAGGATTTCAATAAGCAAAAATGTCAACTTACGGCCAATGATGCCGTAATTTATTGCTGATGGTTGTATGGCCAAACAAAAGCCAGTAACCTCCTGTAGCAAAATGTTAAGAGTACTTCAGAATTCAACTAGTTTGCTAGAAGCATTGCATGTAAAAATATAACTACTGTAAAGATACATCATGTTAATATCATTCCAATACTCAATATTTTAGAGACTCAGCAAGCAGTTTTCGCAAAAGAAGTGTAAAGGGATGTTCTCGCTGATTTAAATTAGATTCTAGCGAAAACATAGTTATCATAATGGCAGTCTGATAGGCTTCTCAAAATTCATCCTAAAATGATCCAAAATAAATCCATTTCATGAGCCCCACCATATGGCCATGGGATTATGGAGATGCAATACAAATATGAGAATGGCTTTACCTCATTTACGTAGATAAGAATAACAGGATTATGGACCTCAAAGCTGTTGTTATGAGGAAACATCAAAGACAGGTTAGGAATCTTGTGCAACCCCTCTGAACTGTTTAACAAGGAGCAAATACAAGCTACGTCAAAAAGGAGAAATAGGAATATTCTGAACTGCTTACCAAAATCTAGCAAACATCGTACCTGGTCTTGTAGCAGTACTCCCAAGGGTATCCATCATAACTAGACCTTTTAATATTGATTTTCTTGTCAAACTGTCAGTAAGGATAAGGAATAAGATGGTAATTGAACCCAACTAAACAGAAACAGATTTCACCAAAGAAGTTGTGATAAAAGAACTACCTCCGCAACGACTTCCCCATATACTTTCTTTGGAAGGAACGTGAATGACGTACCACTATCAACCTGTGCTTGGAACTCAGTTTGCTCAAGACAAGAACTACCTATGCAACAACCCTCCACTCCAACCATGTAGGCGTCACTGAATATAACAAAAGCCAAATTAGTCAAAGCATAACTAATGAGGTGAGCGACCAACGAAAGGGCAAATCCACTATAACTTTATAAATTTGTTCTTTCTTTGTTTAGTTTTACATTTACGAAAGGGCAAGTTATATAATTCTACTGTATATGTTGTATTATATAAAGTAGTCAGGACTTGCATACAATTTCCCATCCAATGGCAAGAAAGATGTAGATTTTTGAGATGCAGCTCCTTTGTCCCCAAAGAAAATTCGACCAGAGTCATCATCATTAAAGCACATCGAGAAAGAGTTTAGTGCCAATCCCGCTTTTGCTAGAGAACTTAGAATCGAAATGTCCCCTAGTCCCAATCCCATTAGACCATCAGGAGCAACTCCGTCCAAAAACACACCACTCTGCTTTCTACCACAACTGCATGGAGAAAAGACCCCCCGACTTAGTACTGGTAATTAAACTACTTATTAAATTGGCAATCATAGTTAAAAAAAAAATACTAATAATAGCAATTGAGAACTTTAACATATACAATATAGATTGAAGACAAAATAGAACACACCCTATGATGACTGGAGCTTGCACCAAACTCTTTGATGCATGACCACTGCTTGAAGCCAAGTGTAATGTATCTTCAACTAGCAACCCAGAACTCGACGTATTATCTGAATAATAATTAGCAATATAAGGACAGGGTTGCTTTGGGTTTTTGCAATTGGAACCCAGCTGACACAACTCATTGCTGCAAGATACGTGCTTGCTGGTGCTTGACTCAGATGGGCTATACTCACTCAAATCTCTATCCTGCATAATAGATGCTCCTACCAGGGAGCACCTGCCAATCAATCATTGGTAATAAGTGCTAAACCTGTTACCAAGTCTTAGCATGAAACTCTAAAACTTGATGCATCAGGAATCCTGCATTATGCTTATGAGTAGAACGATAATAAATTCACTAACAATGTTCCGTAAAAGGTCTATTGAGTACATGATGGCACAGTAGGAGAAAAATGTGTGGCAGGTTCATACATAACAGGAAAGATACAACTGAGTAGATGCCGAGGGTTATAGTTGCTTAGAAACGCAAAAAAAAGGTACAGAAAAATCCGAACTTGTTACTCCAAACTCGATAACAATGTTAATATACACAAACAGATTATAAACATCATTCACAAGTACCACTCCTTCCTGAATACAACATGCTGGTGCAAGACATGTTTATGTTTAATACGAATGTATAATGTTGATGAATAGACCACGACAAATCTCTTTATCACGAATATGGTGTTACACAAGCATCTTGGTTTTGTAGTTGAAATGTGCATTAACAAGTAATTTATGCAGTATCAATTAAATTTATGAAATGAGTAATGACCCTCGCTTTGATTACAGCAACTTTGTCTCATAATTCTTATAATCAACAAAAATTCATACAAACAACATAAAAAAATGAACAATCATTTTCTTATCAAAACAAACTCAAGAAAGAGTACAGCTAATCGGCATACCAGACTATTGTAGTGAGTAGCAGTAAGTGGAGCACATTCTATGCAATCACATGGAACCCATAGCAAATCACTCCCAGCATCCAAAGCAACAAGAAATGAAACATTTGGTGTTCCAATATCAATCCATGTATAATGTAACCTATCCAATAACGACAACGCCGATACAGATGTATAAGAATTTAACATTTACAAGACTCCTAGTGTGCCCATTAACTCCTAACTTTTCTACTCAAATTTTACATCCAAACATTTAAGCAAAAATAGTTGAAACTCACCAGCCAAAATCATCTCCAAAAGAAATAGTTTTACTCCCTTGAGAAGGAAACAAGAACTGATATTCAGCTCCAAGTTTCATATTCTGCCTCTGATAATCATTACCCACTAACAACTGATAATAATCTAAACTCTTACGTTTTGGCCATGAACTCAACAATTTATCACCCCCATTTTTAGAAACCCTAAATTCTTTCACTTCATCGGAGAATCTATGAATAAGCTTTGATGTAAAAGTAGCAGCAAATACTACTTCACTGAAATCAGTTAAAACAAGAGTACTTATTACTAAGCAAATCAGTATTCGAGTCTCCATAACTAATTAAGAAATAGAGTTCAGTGTAGTGTTTTTTCACGTCGATTAGATGAGAAAAACTTAAGAGGTTTGTAGTGCTAAGGTAGAATAAGGAAGATCTAAGCAAGTTGGGAGCAATGTAGGGAGAAATAGAGATCTATTCTAGGGTTTCATGCGATAAGGCTTTTTTGATTGGAGAAAAATAATGATGAAAGTGAAATACTGAAAAAGCAGAAAAGTAAAGTGTTCGTTTTTCCAACCTCTGTTACGAACACAACTGGAGGAATTTGCGGTGAGACCGCTACTTTAGGCTTGTGCGCGTGAGACATAGATACTCCCTCGAACGGCTAACAATGATTTATTAAAACGGTCATGATTAGGAGGAATTAGTAAGTAAGATAGCGATCTGTTTTGGTTAATTTAGCTAGGTTAGATCAACATTATGGTACCCATTCCTCTCTCTGTCATCCATATGAAATATAGGGAAAGGCAATCGTATGTCGAGAAATGGAAAAGGAATGTATGGTTTTCTATGAGCTTCGACAAGACTGTGGAAGCTCACAGGTAAATAAACAAATTGTAAGGTGATTAGGGATATTTTTATTAGGGAAGAGACCGTAATAGTATTATATAGGTTTTTTTATATACAGTTAAGGGAAAATCCTAAGTATCTAAATGGACCGCACATCCATGGGCCTTAGGCCCTGTAACACTCCCCCTTGTGCGGTTCAATAACAAAACTTTATACATAGTGCTTCACATATAGTGCTTCGGATGTGGTTCTTCAAATGTATTGCTTCACTGAAACTTTGACAAGGAAAAACCCGCTGGGACAAAACTTTGAAAAGAGTCTTGGTAAACTTCTTTGTTGGAGTTGGTCGTGGTAGGTGACTTCTCTTTTAGCTTCATATGTATTTCTTCAAATGTAGCTCGCTCGTCGATGACCATTGTGTCAAAGTCAATTGTCTCATTAAAACCTTGCCAGGAAAACCCAAAGGGACAAAGCCTGAACTAAGGAAAAAGAGTGCAATATTAAGAACTTAGAACAGAGTTAGACTCACACATGTTGCCTCGTTAAACCCTTGACAAGGAAAACCAAGTGGGACAAAACCTTGGCGAAGGAAAAAGAATACAAGACTATAAGTCCAGAAGTGCGCCTTTGCTCATGCTGAATACCATTCTTGCTTCTTGCTTGAAGTTGTTTCACTTGAACATATTATCGTATTCATTTCTTTGATTCCGATGCAGTCCAGTAATATCAACCCAATCTTCAAGTCTTCAGCATTCAACATATACGCCAGGTGTAGTTGTTTTGTTGTCTATCTAAAAACCTTGTCGAGTAACAAAACCCTGTGGGAAAAAACTAAACTCGATCGAAGGGAAAAAGAGTACAACACAGTTTCACATTTCGAATCAAAATATGTCGGCATCATATCCTTGGATCCTCCCCCTGATGTCGGCATCTCCCCCTGATTTCATTCGGGGTAGTCTCTAGACAGTTTCATTAGTCATGAGATTTTCGAAAGTGAATATAGGTGATGACTTATAACTCCACCATGTCTCACCCTGATTACTTTCGTTGAAGAAGAGATTATTGTTCCTTCATAATCAACAACTTTTAGATTGCACTTTTGGTATTGTAGTTGTCTCATTAAAAACCTTGCTGAGTAACAAAACCCTGTGGGAAAAAGTAACCTCAGTGAAGGGAAAAAGAGTACAACTTACCACTGGATGCTCCCCCTGATGTAAGACAATTTGTTTTGTACAATACATTCATGGGAGTTTGAACAACTTCTTTAGTCCAATATAGGTGGACACATCCTTTAGTCCTATGCAGTCAGATAGGTTCTTTAGATCTCTGCAGTTATGCAATCATGAGAGTCGGACAATTCCTTTAATCATATACTTTTCACATGTAATCATGGGAGTACAATACAATTTGCAATTGCATTAGAAAACTCTACTTGCATCTTCATAGGGATAAGAACAAAAACCTATGTCAATGGTTCCTTTTAAGTATCTAAAGATATTCTTGATACCATTCCAATGACGTTGTGTTGGCGATGAGCTACATCTAGCTAACAAGTTCACTGAGATTAAGATATCTGGTCGAGTACATTGTGTTAAGTACAATAATGCGCTTATTGACTTACGTAGGGATATTCGTCTCCCAAAACATCTACGTCACCTTCCTATGGACGAGATTGATCTTTACGTACATCTAAAGTTCGACCAATCATGGGAGTGCTAGCCCGGTACACTTTGTCCATATTAAATTGCCTGAATATCTTATAGACATATGTTGACCGGGGAGTAATATTCCACAATCTAGATGTTCTAGTTCAAGTTCTAGACACATCCGAGTTTCCCAAGATCTTCCATCTCAATTTCGAATTTCAAATAGTTTGCGGTTTTTCTTACTTCGTCAAAAGTACCTACTATGTTCATACCGTCGACATAGACAACTATAATTGCAAATCCGGAACTTGTTTCTTTTCAAAACACACAAGGGCACAATTTATTATTTGTATATCCCTTCTCAATCAAATGATCACTTAAACGGGTATACCACATCCGTCTGGATTACTTTAATCCGTAAAGTGAGCGTTTCAACTTAATTGCAAACGCACTCCGTGGTTTAGAGTTACTTGATTTTGGGCAATAAAAGGGCATCTGGCACTTTCATGAATATCTCTGTATCAAGATCCCCATAGAGATATTATGTAACCACTTCCATAAGTTGCATTTCAAATCCTTCTGAAACTGCCAAGCTAATCTAATTAGCAGAACATCATGATGTTCGCTACAAGAGAATAAGCGATCCAGGGGTTTGTGAGAAACCTCGCGCCACAAGGTGAGTCTTTAAAATTTAAGACTTCATTAATTATTCTCACTCCACTTTGTGACAAATAATCTTATATGTCCCACAGGCTTTACACTTGGTGAGTTAGCACTACCAAACCAAATACCTGTATATTTGTCAGAGAACTAAGTTCTTCCTGGATTGCGTAGGCCAATATGCTCTCTGTTTGAATCTAAACAATATAGAGCATGGTTCGATCTCATCGTGCTCTACTTCTGGAGCAACTAAATTATATCATCCATATGCACGCATGATCCTTCCATTAACTCATGTGCATTCTCATAATCCATTGGGATTTCATTGTTCTTTAGAATCATTTAAAACTTCGGAGCGTCCTCCAGTTTGATTCATGGACATGTTCAGAGACAATTCTATGAGATGATCTCAGATGATATAAATAATTATATTGTGCCTTACTCACCTACTTCCTGTCTAGGTGAGTATCTATCGAACCTGGTGGTCTCTCCAACATCCTTTATGGAGCCACGGCCTCAACCATACTTCCACAGAGTATAGTTGCAACACCTTAGTTTATGGTGTGTATCCTTATTGAAGGATATTTAACTTTGCAGGCACGCTTTCAGTTGGTATGTTTAATCTCGTCACTTTAGCGATATCAGTGTACATCCTGAATACCGAAAATCGTTTTTCACATCACATTCACATTGTGAAGTGCAGGGATCAAGATGAGACATCGTGGGAAACACATCACGACAATTCATGTCGTTCCCTTAGGAAATACTTTTCCTTACGTCCCCCTAACGACGGGAAGGTTGTCTCATCAAAGTGATTATCCACAATTCTAGCGGTAAAGAGATCGCTTGTCAAAGGTTCTTCGTAGCGGATATTTGTTGGGGATTCGTATCCAACATAAATACTTAATCGTCTATGTGGACCCATCTTAGTACGCTGTGGAGGCGTATATGCACATGTATGGCACAACAAAAAATGCGTAAATGTAAAATATCAGGCTTATATCCAGTTTCCAACTGGTACGCAGAAAATGGTTGGCTATCTGTGGGTCTGAAACGAATAAGTAAAGATGCATGCAATATGACGTACCCCAAGCAGTAATAGGCAGGTTGGAGCGCATAACCAGTGCCATAGCTATCATCTCTAACCTTTTGAAGTTAGCTTCTCCGAGACCAATTCGAGAGTGTGTATGGGGTACATGATGCTCTATATCAATTCCTTTAGACATACAGAATTCTTCAATTCCTTTAGATGTAAGTTCTCCAGCATCATCAAGTCTGACAGACTTGATTGCATGATCATGGTGGTGAGCCGTTAGATGTATCACTTGTACTGGGAGCATTGCAAAAATAGCATTTGTTGTGGACAACAATGCAAGTGTGACCAACGGGTCGAAGCATCATCCAGAACCATAAAATACTTGTATGGTCCGCATTCTGGATGTAAAAGTCCACAAATATCACCTTGTATCCTTCGTGAAAATGGAAGTTTTTCTTTGGTATCTTTAGCATAGGATGGTCTCGATCATGTCTTAACTAAAGAGCAAGTTTTGCGTTACGAGTGATGTGCCTTCGATATGGTCAACCAAGAAAATGGGAGAAATGGTATGCTTCAGTTATTTTATAAGGCGAAGATTGCATTTCACTTACTTTAGAAGATAATAACTGCGCTTCAGTTGCTTTAGAAGCAAATTTTTGTGCTTCAATTACTTTAGAAAACACATTGTTACTCTTCGTCGTAACAATCTTTTGTCCCATTTTTTTTCACTCAAAAGAATGATGTCGGTGTGAGTTCTTTAAAACACATATCATCAAATGTCGACATGGATGCCCTAGTCGGTAGTGCCAAAGCTTGTAAAAGTAAATGGCCAACAGTTCGTCATTGGAAACTATACAGGATTCAATAATCCTAATAGTGATGATGTACAATCCACTAGAGTGACTCAATAGTTTCTCTAAGATGCGCTTCCTTCCGCATTCACTAGAAGTAACATAAAGTTCCATTTTCACAACGAATTTCCAAATGATAGCCATTTGAATGAATATCCTTAAAACTCACAAGGTGTGGTTAGCTCTAAGTGCTTATAGAGCTTATTTGACTTTAAACCTTGTGTCGCTGGCGACAAGATTTGAGCAATACTTCGCCCAATTATTACTTTCGATGATCCAATCATCGTAGTCACAAAAAGAGTAAAATCAACAAACAATTGTCAATTTCTTAGGATAGTGCAGGTAGTTCCACTATTGAATAGACATTTGATCTCTCCTTAAGACATTCTTTTAAGTACATCCCGCGGGAATGTCATATAGATGAACAGTATATCTCAGGTACTTTTGAGAATTTTTGTTCCATTAGAATGACGTCCTTTACATTCTAATACACGTGCTAAACAACAGATTATCGTAAACAAAATAAAATTCTATAATACGTAATAGAAAGATAAATACTTACAAATGCATGATTCCAACGTCAAGAAGGTAAGAACATATTTAGCTAAGCAAGAAAATAGTAGACTAAGATGACTTATAACGTACTTTAAAGCATCTAACAAAACTATTTGCAATGAGGTCTAGTAAGCCATATAACAAAAAAGAAATGTTTAAGCACAAGCAAAGTCATGTGTATCCATGATGCGGCAACGTCCTTTATGCCATGGAAGCCTGGAATTGCGGAGTTGATGTCAAGAGTAAGATCATTTTTTTCACAATAATGAAAGTCTTGTTCGAGAGTTCCCGATACCTTTTGTAGTTCGTAACTACTTTGGAACTAGCCTTACATTGCTTGAACCAATCAGGTAGATCACCGCTAAAACAAAGTGCAACTCCTTCTGCAACAATTTATTGGCGGGATTCTTAGGTGTTTTCTCGAAATTAGTGTCACTATTAGTGTAGCCAGAAGTCCCTTCTCTGCGAAAAATGACTAATTTTGATACCATTTTTCATTGAGAACATTAATTAAATACCCATATAATTACAACCCCAAAAATTTAGCCTTATTCAACTTTATAAATACCCCTACTATAATTTCATTCCTAAAATACCCTATTTTATGTAATTCTATCTCATTCTATTCTATACATAAGATTTTTTTTATTTCAAAAACACAAAATATGTTATACCACCACCTTCTACCATCGACACCATAACCAACACCACCTCCACTACCACCACCACCATCGCGACTCCACCACCAACAACCACCACCTCTGCCAACACCACCACTATCGCACCTCCACCACCAAATCCGCCTATGACCTCCTCCAGCAACCGCCACCACCACCAACAACCACCACCACGACCCCTTCCAGCAACCACCATCACCACCTTCCGCCG